>JAHBCN010006954.1:0-46323 GCA_019359885.1 Listronotus oregonensis
TAAAATCAAAGACTTTTCGGAAAAAATACACCTACTTTAAGTCCCAGTGTTATAAATTTGAAAAAAAAATGTAATTACTAACATACCAGGTGAGAGCGGGAAAAAAAATTCACTACAGCACATTATAAAAATTACTCTTACATTTCTATCCAAAACAACATAAATCAAAAAATTGAAATTAATCGCAATGATGACTCTGATAGTGAAACAGAATTAGATTAAGATATTTAGATTGAAAATGTAATTATGTATAGATAATGAAGATATAAATTTATTAAAACTTTGCATTTTTTTTAATTTTTAATGTAATTTTAAGATTATACTTACCTAAATAAAAAAAAATTATAAATCTTTATATTTTTAAAAAAGTCCGTCCCTCATGTTCTGTCCTTTAATACCTACCGATCCTCAGTTTTATTGCTGTCGGCAGGTATAATCCATAAATGAAGGTAAGAGCTAACACGGTATTTTTTGAGACAGACTATACTTAAAGACGCAAAGTTCTGAACAACGCAGTTGTGCATTTTAAAATCTGATAAAATTTTCTGATAATATTTTACCTTTAAATCCAGATCTAGAATAAAATTCAAACAATCAAATGAAATATTTAACTCCTTGATTTTATCATGTTTTAATTAAAGTTTCTTTTTAATTAAAATTTTACTATTTTTAAATAAACCAAAATGAAAATATTCGGGTTAAAAAATTTAAAATTTTTAAAAAATTGTTTTTTTCATTTTTTTTTTATATTTAATTATGGGTTACATAAATGTCCCTATTTTTTGTTTTTTTCTTATGTTAAATATATTATATACAATATTTCATTGTAAAGTTCGGGTAAAACACAATATTTGTATTACGCTGTTTTAGGAAGGTTTTTTTCTTAAAAATATAATAAATTCCCATGGCTAAAAAACAACACCATTGTATGCATTCTAATTTGGTTAATGAATGTTGTCTTTGTTGCAAAATTGTTAAATCTTTTGTTTAGCACTTTTAAAGATTACAGAAAAGTTTGGGGAAAAAAATTTGGAAAAAAAAAAAAACTAAAATCAAATATTTGGATTCTAATTAATAACAGAGCGGGGAGGGATCCTTAAAAAAAAAGGAATCGTTTTTTGGACCCGGTTTCCCGTAAAGGAATCAAATCCCTAATACGAATAACGTTTCCCTTTTTTAAAAAAAAAAGAAATCGAACCAGGAATCTTCGTATTTATCGGATTACGAATCCGGATCATTTTTAGTTTTTTTACTTTTAAAAAAAAAGGCCAAGGGTACCCCAAAAAAATAAAAAAATTTTTTGGGGGGGGAAAATAAATTTTTCCCTTTTTTTTTTTTTTTTTTAAAAGGGGGGGTTTAAAATTTTAAAAAAAAAAAAAAAAAAAAAATAAATTTTTTAAAAAAATTTTTTTTATTTTAAAAAAAAAAAAAAAAAATATTAAAATATATATATTTATATATATATATATAAAAATTTTTTTTTTTTTTTTTTTTTTAAAAAAAATTTTTTTTTTTAAAATTTTTTTTAAAAAAAAAAAAAATTTTTTTTTTAAAAAATTTTAAAATTTTTTTTTAAATTTTTTTTGGGGTTTAAAAAAAATTTTTAAAAAAAAAAAATTTTAAAAAAATTTTTTAAAAAAAAAAAAAATTTTTTTTTAAAAAAAAATTATTGGGGGAAAAAAAAAAAAAAAAAAAAAAACCCAACCCAAAAAGGGGTTTTAAAAAAATTTTTTTTAAAAACCCCAAAAAAAAAATAAAAAATTTTTTTTTTTAAAAAAATTTTTTTTTAAAAAAAAAAAAAAAAAAAGTAAATTTTTAAAAAAACCCCCCTTTTTTTTTCCCTTTTTTAAAAAAAAAAATTTTTGGGTTTTTTTTAAAAAATTTAAAAAAATTTTTTTTTTTAAAAAAAAAAATTTTAAAATTTTTAAAAAAAAATTTGGGGCAAAAAAAAAAAAGGGGGTTTTTAAAAAAAAAAAAAAAAAAAAAACCAAAAAAAAAAATTTTTTTTTTTTTTAAAAAACCCCAAAAAAAAAATTTTTTTAAAATTTTATTTTTTTTTCCAAAAAAAAAAAAAATAAAAAAAAAAAAAAAAAATTTTTTTTTTAAATTTTTTTTTAAAAAAAAAAATTTTTTTTTTAAAAAATTTTTTTGGGGAAAAAAAAAATTTTGGGGTTTTTTTTTTTTTAAAATTTTTTAAATTTTTAAAAATTTTTTAAAAAGGGGGGAAAGTTTTTTCTGTTAAAAAATTTTTTTTTTTTTTAAAGGGTTTTTTAAAAAAAAAAAAAGGGGTTTTTTTTTGGGGAAAAAAAAACCTTTTTTTCCCGGGAAATTTTAAAAAAAATTTTTTCCCCAAAAAAAAATTTTTTTTTTTTTTTTTTTTTTTAAAAAATTTAAAAGAAGCTTCCGAAAGGATCTATGTAAAGGATGTCTTTTGGAAGTTAAGGGCAAATCCAAAGGAGAATGAATTCCATAGTTGGTTCTTTGAGTATCGAAAAAAAAGAAAAAATAAATTTTTCTTAAGTTAAAGGGACTTTCAGTTTAAATTTTGGGTTTTTAAAAAAGGGATGGACAATCTATACCCCCATTAATTTTTATATCAACAAAGTCCCCTTTTTTCACTTTTAACAATGGAAAATTCCCAAGGGAGGTTTCTCCTTTTCCAAATCCCCATTCTAAAAAATGCGAATGTTTAAAAAATTTTATTCGCCCTTTCAATAAAGCTTTTAACGTGTTAAAAAACCCGGACAAAAAAAACAAAGGCATCTAAAGGGTAAAACCAAAATAAAAACCCTTTCAAAGGAATTAACAGAAAAAAGGATCCCCCCAATTCCCAAAATAAATCCCAACATTTGAAATCCTTCCTGTTTAAAAGAATAGTGGTCATTAAATGTTACCCGATCATTCATGGAGGACTCCCAAGTCCTTAATACAGCTGCCCAGAACTCAAATTAATTCCATTAATAGTATATATATTTTAATTTATTTCTTTACAAAAACTAATTGTATTGCACTTTGGGATTCAGAGATAAGCTGTTGACAGAGCACCAGTGCAACAAATTATTCGAGGTCATTTTACAGAGCCCCACAGTCATCCTCAGTTTTAATCACTCTGTACAATTTCATATCGTCAGCGAACAGCAGGAACCTACAGTTGGTCAGGGCTCTGTCCTATGTCATTAATGAATATATTAAAAGAAGGGGGCGCAATGACCCCCTGAGGAACACCCGAGGTCACGTCAATGCTTCTGGATACAGAACCACCCACCTTAACTCTTTGCGTACACCAACTATCATACTTCTAACCAGGCACTGATCTATCACTAAAACCAACCCCTCAGTTCCAACAAATTGTGATTATTCTGTCATGCCGGAGAAATCGGTAATTGAGTCAACCCCGCAAGGCACGCACGATCGCTCACATAAGTAACCATGCTGCTCGTCCACAATAAAGCCCCCGCAGACCACCTTAGCTGGTCATAAAATTAGACTATCCAGCAACTTTGGATTGCTTGATTGCTTAGAGATCCTCTATAGTTTTGGACACCCCTCCCTTTCCCAGACCTAAAAATTGGAATTACAAAACTCTCCTTCCATATTCCCGGAAGCTCGCCCTCATTAGAGACATATTAAATAACAGATAAAGTGGTTTTGTTATGCTAAATACTAAATTAATCAACAAATACTCAGGCACATTAAATCAGGGCCGCATGCCAACTTCGAAGGAAGTTTAATTATCTTATCGAATACTTCTGAAATGGATACTGGTTTGAGCTGAATTTCAGCATTTTCATTTATATTAAAGTCAGTAATAGCCTCATCACTGTCACGATATACTGTACTGAAATAGTCTGAAAAAATATCAGCAATATCCCGACAGTTGTCGGCCATTTTATCATTATAAAACATACATTCAGGTAAATCAAATTATTTTCTTTTATAATTTACAAACTTCCAGAAGTTCCCAGGATTCTCAGAGATATCATCCTCGACCGAGCCCAGATAAGCACTATTTTGAAGTACTGTTCCTCTTAGTCAATTTCGTTTTTGGTAAATATTCTTTAAATTTAAATATGTTATTTCTGAGATCGACATGAATCCACCCTTAAATGGAGCATTTTTTCGAACTGTATTTTAAAACTTGCGATGCTAGATTTTCATTAGTGATGAGCAAAGCAAGACCAAGACCAAGACCGGGCCAGTCTTGGTATTGGTCTTGCAAGCCTGGTCTTGGTCTTGCAAGCCTGGTCTTGGTCTTGGTCTTGCAAGCCAAAAGGTCTTTGCCTTGGTCTTGCTGCAAAAGGCTTGCTGGTCTTGCTTTTTTGGTAGTGATAATTTAAACTAAGCAATCTTGAATGATTTTTTTTTAATACTTGATAATAAATAAAGATGGAGACTCTATTATTTTTTTAATACCAATTCTTAACCTTACACGTACATTCCAATTATTGGATTAAAGAGCACATTTTAAATGTAGGGGTTTATTTATAGCGGTTCATTTTTAGTGTAATTGAGACACAACCTGCTTTTATACATTTGGTGGCATATAAAAACATTTAAATGTTAAGAATTATTTAAAGTTTCTTTGAAGAACCATTTAAAATTTTAGCAAATTTAAAACTGTGTACTGTGTGAGCATAAAAATAATAAAGACTTTTAATTTCAACAAGATGTGAAATTTCCGTGAAAATGATTCTGATATGTAAACATTAATTTATGATTAAAAAAGAAAAGTTACTCATGAAACTTTTCATCTCATATGAACTATTTGTCTTCAAATCAATCTAACATTTGTCGTACAAAATTTGTACAAATACTTTGTAATATCCTGCATATACAAGGTGGCTCAATGATGTGACAAAGCTTGATATATCTAAAATCGTTCCTGATAGTGAAAAACTGAATATACAAAAATTATAGACAAAAGGGGGCATAAAATATAATTGTTAGCTTCTATAACTTTTGTACCCCTAGTTTTTTTTATCGTAAACGATTTCGGAGATATCGAGCTTTGTCGAACCATTGAATCACCATCTAATTATATTTTTAAACATGTTATTGAATTTACTCGTTATCGTTGTTAAAGGACTGTATTAAAAAACAAAGTGATTGATTTTATTATTATTTTATTTAAAAAAACCCGTTACTCATTAAATAATAACCTTTTTGTATATATGAAATAGCTTTGTATATTGTGTGTTGTAGTGCAAGAGTCTTGCAGGTCGGTCTTGCACTCCTCGGTCTTGGTATTGGCAGAGCTGTCAAAACTTGAAGTACTTCAAGTAAAATTTTACTTGAAGTACTTTTACTTCAAGTATTTTACTTCAAGTACTTTTTATTAGGAGGTACTTGTACTTGTACTTGATTAGTTTTATGAAGATACTTTGATTCCTTACTTGATCTTGACCAAGAAATTTCTTGAAGATTTATTTAAGTATTTGAGTATTACATGTACTTGAATAAAAAACCACTTCAAGTAAAAAAAAGTACTTTAAGTAAAGAAAGTACTTCAAGTAAATAAAAAGTACTTGAAGTAAAAACAATACTTCAAGTAAATAAAAAGTACTTGTCAAGTACTCTTATGTACTTCAAGTACATAAGAGTACAAGTACAGAATCGTTGGCGTCCTAGTACATCTTAAAATTTTAAAAAAGACATTAATTACAGGAAAGCTGGTTACGTAGAAGCCATCTCATTGCCAGCACCTTAACTGCGACTGACATGGCAATCGTGTTCCTTATTTTCCACCCATTCACTGATTTGCTTGAATTCTTTATGCCACGCAAAAACACAACGCTTTGACAATGTTTGATCCCCAAACTATGCAGTTAGTTCTTTTGTAGAATTCCAGCTGGTCTAACGCCTCCATAAGCAAGATATTTCATTATAATACAGTTAGTGATGAGCGAGACCGGTCTTGGTCTTGCGGTCTTGGTCTTGGTCTTGCAGCAAGACCAAGACCGAGACCAAGACCAAGACCGCCTTCTCGCTTGCAAGACCAACAAGACCAAGACCAAGACCAAGACCGAGGGTGCAAGACTACGCAAGACCAAGACCGACCTGCAAGACTCTTGCACTTTTGTCACTTTTTTTTTAAATTATAATATTCAATTTTTATATTCAATATACAGAGGTATTTCATACAAACATGACAAAAAATGTGTCGAGGACTGCCTAAACAGGCGATTATTTTATGAGTAACAGGTTATTTTAATAAAATAATAATTAAATCGATCACTTCGTTTTTTAATAAAATTATCTAAAAACGATAACTAGTAGATTCAGTAACATGTTTCAAAAATAATAAGAGTGTGACTCAATGGTCCGACAAAGCTCGATATCTCCAAAACCGTTTACGACAGAGAAAAACTAAGAGTACAAAAGTTATAAAAGCTGAAAATTACTTACCCATTCCTAATGTTTTTTTTTTTTTAGATTAGGTATCTAGGATCCAGGAAAACATTATTTTTGTGCCACACTGTAAGAAGTGGCATCATTAGATTGCTCCTTTAAACTAAGATATAAATGTAAAAGTGATGGTTTAATAAAAAATATATTTGTTATTTTATATAGGGATACTTTTTATATAAATGGATTTTAAATTTCACCTCCGGTTTAGACGGAAAAGTCAAAACAATACCAAAAAAATAATGATGACGTCATTTTTGTCAAAACCGAAAATGATATATAAAAAACCATCTACGTCGACATTGTACCTATATGACAGCTCAAGAATTTCCAGCATAATATACAGGGAAGCGATTTTTTTAAATGAATTTTTTGCTATATTTTTCTATTTTAGGTTAAAAGCTAAAAATAAGTAAGTTTTCTTGAGTGGTAGTGGATTTTTTGGAAAATTCTGAAATAGAAAATAATTTAACATTTTACGCCCTTTTTTCTATAATTTTTGTATATTCAGTTTTTTACCATTATGTACGTTTGATGTATCGATTTGTCCATATGAGCCACCTTGTATATGCAGAATGTTTATAAAGTATTTGTAGAACTTTGTACGGCAAATGTTTGACTAATTTGAACATAGAAAGTTTATTAGAACTGAAAAGCTTCCTAAATACCTTTTTTTTGAATTAGGAACCAATGTTTACATATTAGAATCATTTTCATGGAACATTTACATCTGGTTGAAATTAAAAGTTTTTTTTTTGCCCTCAGAGTACTTAGTATTGTAATTTTATATGTTTTTTCAAAGAAACTTTAAATATTTCATATTACTAAAATGAAGCGCTATAAATAAATAAACCCCTACATTTAAAATATCCTTTTTAATCAAATAATTTAAATGTACATGTAAGGTTAAAATTGGTATATTTTAAAATTTTAAAGCAAAAAATATAGTCTCCATCTTTATTTATCTGTAAGTATTAAAAAAATATATATTTTATTTAAGATTGCTTAGTTTAAACTATTACTACCAAAAAAAGCAAGACCAGCAAGGCTCTTGCGGCAAGTCCAAGACCAAGACCAAGACCTTCTTTGGGCTTGCAAGACCAAGACCAGACTTGCAAGACCAAGACCAAGACTAGCCCGGTCTTGGTCTTGGTCTTGCTTTGCTCATCACTAAGTGCAGTATAATATATTGTGCAGTAATAGGGTTTGACCTGTTGTTATCGTGAAAAAGTCTTTTTTAAGAGCCAGATATATAAATAAAGTATTGGGTAATTAAAATCCTTTTTTCACAGAAAGTCCACACTTGAAAAGTCAGCGAGAAAAGCGATAAAAGTCCATTTTTAGTCCAAAATAAGTTATTCATAGAAAATGAAGGTTTTAGTTAGCCGGATTCATTGGTATACTCTGCAGCAAAAAAACTCTTATAGTCCCAAAATATATGCAGTGACGTAAAACCGCTGGCCGAGCGTCAGTGGGAATAATGCTAAGGTTTCAGTTTTACCGCTGATGGTCTATCCGTCCTGGCGTCGCATGATTTATGTAAAACTGTTTGTTATGTTTAGTTTTTAGTAAACGTTAATGTAATTAAAAAAAAAACTGATGCAAGTAACAAAAAAGTAGTTTAAAATCAGCCAAAGAAAGAAAGAAAGCAGTCACGTGTAAAACCTTTATACCAGCCAACCCAACCTGTGGGGCTTCATCGTTTTTCCGTAAAAGAAACGAAAATTACATTAATGTTTAAAAAAAAATAAAAAATGTTTTATTGCTATTACTTTTAAAATAAATAGATTAAATAATTTTATATATATGGTGTTCGGGAAAATGTGTGAAACCTCCCGGATATGAAAAAACACATAGAAAGTATACTACAAGTTGTCCAAAGTTCTTATCAATACAGTGCGTAAAAATGGGGGTCATGAGTGTCACAGCTAGTTCGTCCTTGTAGCTGTGAGTAATTCACAACACTTTTATAAATAGTTACTTGGTATTACATTTTATTAAAATAAAATTGGTATATACTTATATTGGTTTCCTTGGAGCTCGTTGGATGGCAATATCTCTGAAGAAGAGGCCTTTACGAAAAAAGTTTACAAAAACTTGTAGTAGGTATTCTTTTCATAAGATTTCCCATATTTTCCCGGGCGCCCTGTATAGGTTGTTGCTAAATAAATTGTATTCTTTGGAAAGCTCAATCTGTATAAGTGTGAAATATAAAAAACATTTATCTTAAGTTAGATACCCATTTTGTGACATTTATTTCTCTTCATTTGTTGTTGATAAAGTAAACCCTGCGCATTCACCAAAAAATAACTTATAGATAAAATATGTCAATAAAATATTCCAGTTCACATGTAAATAAATGAAAGAATTTAGTCTTTTTCACAAATTTTTTTAGTTAATGGTCTTCTTGCTTGCTTGTAAAAAAAAATAATATTTTCATTAATAAAAAAAAACCTTACAACATCTGCATATGATAAAAAATAACAACTTACAACATAAAAAAGTAACATAATTTGCAGCTAACCAAACCGGAATTACAGTTAAAAATGGAAATTTACAGTTAAAAATTGCCCCAATCTAACCCATTCACTTAGTATGCCTTCTTGTCATGGAAAATTGCTTTCTTCGACAAATAATTACATCAGTTTTCTGGCCCAGTATGTAAAATGCTTGTATAAGTGCTTTGGTTTTTTTTAAACGGCAAATTGCAGTAAAAACTTAGGCAAACATGTTTTTAAAATACAAACAAAAAATTCAAAAACCATCCAATGAAGCCTCTGAAAGAAAGTTGTCCCACTGCAGACAGATAATCATCGGAACGGTAAGTCTGAAACAAAAAAATCCACATGGTTTTTTAAAAAGGAAGGTCTCTTACAGGTCAATTGACCACATTTAATCAAAAATCAAAAAACAAAAAAAATTGCGGGCGTTTGAAAAAATAAATAAAAATCAGCAGATTTTTTCACTATTTTGGCTCCCTGAAAAATCGATTTTTTTGCCAAATTGTGGTAAATTGGTTTACAAAACATCTCAATTAACAAAACGCGACAAGGTTTTTTTAAATCGATTTAGTAGTTTCGGAGATTAATTGTCCGCAGTTAGCTAAAATCGTGCGCTCACTTCCACTTATTTTACAGTGTTAAGATTCGAATTTCTTAAAAATATTTTAGAAGATGATTTTTAAAGGTCCAAGAATGTAAAAATGCAAAAAAATCGATTTTTTTTAAATTCTAAAGTGGACTAGTACCCTTCAAACACCTACACCTTTTCAATTATTTATTAAATGGCATTACACACAAGCGGTTTTGGAAATATTAACCATTTTTTTTAATTAAATTTTAACACCCTGTATTTTTGTAACGAAAAATTTAGAGACCATAATTTATAAAACAAACTATTTCAATTTTCCATGTAGAATTATATCCATAAATTTTTGCATATAAAAAACACCCTATACAGTGTGTCCAGAATAAAATGATGCACATGGGGATATTGAAAACCGTTAGAGATACAAGGTCAGTGAAATGGAAGAAAAGTTGCATTATTGTATGCCTAATAATAATTCGGGGTTGGAATATTTTAAATTAATAGCATTAACTAGAGTACAGGGTGAAATAAAAAAATGTGCATGTTTGAAAAATCCCCATATTGTTCTTATTACAAAAGCAAGAATCATCAAGTGTTTACAATTTGGGTAAGAGGATACGGTGTTTTCGAAAATGGTTTCAAAAAACTTATAAGTCTACTAGGTTGCGCCCGGCCGGAGTCAACTTTCGTTTTTTTTTATGGACGCCATATTGAATTCTCACATTTTTAAAATACCCATTAAAAATGCTTTTTTACCATGTATAATAAACTTATGATCGGCAAACAGAAATAATCAAAAATAACTAAATTAAAATTTCATCGTAGCAGGCTTTGATATTTCTATTTAATATTAACATAATTTAAAACAAGAACATTAATAAAATAAACAAATTTATACTTTAACCAAAGTTCCATAAGCTACAAGGTTTTCCTTTAAACGCCTAAAGATAGTTATACCAGGTTGTGGTCTTTCTGGATATCTATAAAATAAAACACTCCAACATATCGTACTTATGGCTATTTGAGTAATTGATTTTAAAACTAACAATTTATTAACCGAACTCACTTGATAGTTTTTTGACAGTAAAATACTTCAAAAAGAAATATCAAAACCTACTTTGACAAAATTAAATAGAAATACGAGCAAAGCCTGCTACAATGAAATCTTAATTTTGTTATTTTTAATTATTTTTCTTCGCCGATCATAAACGTATTATACATGCTTAAAAAGAATTTTTAATGGGTATTTCAAAAATGTAAAAATTCAATATGACGTCCATAAGAAAAACGAAAGTCGACTGCGACCGGGCGCAACCAGAAGTTTTTTGACAACATTTTCAAAAACATCGTATTCTCTTAACTAAATGGTGAAAATTTGATAATTCTAGCTTTTTTAATTTTTACAATATAGTTATTACAAAAAATGCACATTTTTTTATTTTTTTAAATTCTGTATCTAGTTAACGGTATTATTTAAAAATATTACACAACCCCGGACAATAACGCAAATTTTCGTCCATTTAATCGACCTAGACTTCCTCGTTTAAATATCCAAAACATCATCTTTTTCTAACAATGTAATTAACACAATAATCTCTAAATAACATCGATAACAATAAATGGCCCCCTTTAAAATAATCAACCCTTAGAACTATCTCGGGATAATAAATTCCTTCCCAAACCCCTCAACCAAATTTTTAAACAAAATTACGCAAATGCAAAATCCCTATTCACACTTTAATGTTTTAATTCCCCTTTTTTAAATTAGATAATTCTTTTGGTAATGGGGTCCTTTTCATGCCCTTTCCCGATTTTAGCGCAAGCGTTTAAACTGGAGCCCTTTAAAAGGGTTTTTTTTTGGGATAGTTTTAAGTTTTATCATTTTATAATAAAGGAAATATATGGTCCAAATATTGGGTTTAAAAAAACCTAAAAAAATGTTCAAAAATTGAGTAGTTTTTTTTTGGGGCAAAAATTTGTTGCCGGGTTCTCCCCCACGGTCGACTCAGTACGTCTTGTCGGAATTTTCGCTAAACGCGCTAGGCTCAAGCATTTTAACAATGTTCTTCAAAAAAAACATGAAAAGTAAAATATAAATTGTATTTTAACCCCAATCTTAAAAACCGTTTTAAAATTTTTTAAAACGGACCATTTGCCCCAATATTCCAGCACTTGCAAAAAGGGCCTTTAATTTTTTTATAGGGGATTGAATAAAAACTATTAATGCGACAATTTTTATCTTTGCAGCTTTTATATATTATTGACTATCATTTCCCAAAAAATCCCTTTAATATTAAAAATTTAAAAGGAGATACAGAATTTTTGAAAAAGGCCTGAAGCTTTTACAAGTGAAAAATTTGTTTGGGTTTTTTTCAAAAACCGTTTGTATTTTTTTGAATTTCTGAGAGGTTTTTCCCTAAAGTAAGGATATAGAGTATTTTTTGGATATTAAAAAAAACGAAAAAAGTTTTTTTTAATAACTTGTTTAAAAAATGACCTAAAAAAAATTTGGTTGGATTTTTTTATTTTAGAAAATCAAGGACCCAGAAGTCACCCCAAAGAGATATCGTTAAAAATAATTTACAAAAATTACCCCTTTTGCTAAAAATGTTTTGGAGATTTTATTTCTTTACATATCTTATTTTAAAAAATTAAAAAGCTTAAATCCAAACCCTTTCCCCAAACACAAAGTGTCAGTCTTATGCACCCCTTTACAGTCTATCTGGAAAATTTTTCAAACTGTTCAACCGGGCCCCTTTATCCTCAGAATATCTCAGAAAAACCCAGCTAAACCCTCAACTTCATTGTACAACCCCTCTTCAACATCCGAAACACCGATTTTTTCCCAACCACCAATCCACAACGCTCCTCGCAGCATCTCCTCACATCATCTCGGTTAATCTCAATTAATAAAGGGAACCGTTTTTTATTTTTCCCAAACGTTTCCAACCGGTAAAATGCCCTTTGCAGGAATTACGGGCCCCCTTATTTTTCCGACATCACCCTGGGGTTAAAATTAATCGGTTTTGACACCAAAAACACAATAATCGCTGCTTAAGGTCGCGCAGATGTTTATGTTTTACAAACGGAAAGCAGACGATAGGGGGCCCGTGCAGGAAAAGGGGGACAAAAATTCCGAAATTTTTCGGGATTTTTTAAGCCTAACCTATAGCAGGAAACGGGTTGTTAATTAGCAGTGTAGCAGTGCCCTTTTTCTGTATTTATTTAAAAGATACTTTTTTCTGTTAAACTTATTTTTTTTTACTCTTTTTAAAATAACTTTTTTGGGATTTGTGGGTTTTTTAAGACCCTTTTATTAGTGTTTTTGACGTGATAGTTCTGTAACTATTTGACAATGACGGAAGTGGGAAAAAATGGGAAATCAAAAGGGGAAAAAGGGCTTGGGAAACCAGCCGGGCAAACGCAGGGAAACAAAGTCCCGGTGGGGGTTTATTTTTCAATCAAGAATTTTTTTTTACATGCCGGGAAAAAATTTAGTTCAACATAGTTTTTTTTATTTAAAACAGAATATAGTTTATTTTTTTTTACTGTTTAAAAGGGTTATTTTTAACTTTTTGGGGGAAATTTTTTTATTTTTAAGTTTATTTTAAAAAAAAATTTACAAATATCAAAAAATTGGAATTAATACCCCGTGTTTTTCAATTTCCCAAATTTTGAGATTCCTAGAAAAAAACGACTAGAAAAAAGAAAAAAAAATTAAAAAACCCCCGTAAACGTTAAAAAATAAACGAGATTATTAAAATGTTTTTTTTCTCCAGGGGAGTTCTTATTTTTAAATATCCAAAAATTTTTAAAAAAGAATGCAGTTAAATTTTTAAAAATTTAAATTTTATAAAAAATTACTTGTTTTAAAAAAAAACCAGGGCAGACCCCTTTTTCGCGCGTTTAACATCTTGGAGACAATTTGGAAACGCACCAAAAAAAAAATTTTAAAATAATGATCAGGTCTTAAATTTTAATAATTTTTGGTTTTTTATAGTCTTTAGAGCTTATTTTTATTACTTTTTCTTTTACTTTTATTATTTTTTATTTCCAAAATATTTCCAAGTAATTTTTTTATATTTTGAACGCATTTCAACTATAACTAAAAAAGATAGAAAACTTTTCCCCTATAAAAATTTCATAGTTTTTTTCTATTTTCTTTTGGTTTTAAAGGGAAAAAAAATGAGCATCAAAAATTTAAGAAAAAAAAATGTTAACTTTTTTCAAATAACCCCCATATTTTTTAATTAGGAATAAAGCTCTTTTTCCCCTTTTTAAAAATATAGTTTGTTTATTTCATTTAGACGTATTGAAAAAATATTTAAGTTTTTTAAATTTAAAAAACAATGAAAAATAAAATCAGCATTACCTTAGAAAACAAATATTTATTTATTGAACTTTAAGGTTTAAAAATTTACAAATTTTCGACGAAACCCCCACCATTTTCTTTTTGCATTAGATGTTTTCCAACTACAACCGTTGAAAACAAAATTTGGGCCGGGGTTCCCTTTGGAACATTATTTCATTTTAATTTTTTTCTTTTGTATGTTTATATTTTTTGGGCCCTTTTGTAATAAATTTTTTTTTTTAGGTAACCCCCCAAAAATAAACCAGAGGGTTTGTCGGGGGTTTGGGGGGCCCCTCAATAGTGCCATACCTTCCATCAAAATCCGTATTTCTCAAGATACTTGAGTTACTTTCCAACATTGTGGGGGGGCCCCAAACCCAAAAAAAATGTTTCTGTATTGCCGAAGAGGGAAAGCTTTGGGATTTTCGATCTCATTAAATTAAATGATACCTCTCCCCTTAGAGTCCTTCAAAATTATTTGTCCAAAAATTACCGCCCAACATGCCCACCAAACATGAAGAGACCCACGTCCTTTTATCAAAAGGTTAAATTTTTTGAAGGTTTTTTGCTAATAATGTTTTGTTCTTTCTATTATACATCCCCCATAGTAAAAGTTGCTTCATCAGTAAATAAAAAAGTTGTTAAAAAAAATTTTCCCTCGTTTTGAAGATTAGAATCATTTTTGACAATAAAGTTTTTCCCAAACTTATGAGCGTCGGTTATTTTTTAACTAAAAAGTAAGGGGTGAAAAATTTGGGTTTTTTCAAGTACTGGAATTTTCCACAGGATTTGTTTTTTAAATTTTAAACGGGAAAGGGAAATTTAACTTTGGGATTTTCAAAAAGTTATACGCTTAAATTTTGTTTTTTTTTACCTTAAAAATAAAACTTATTCCCAAAAAAAAGCAAAATATTTAAATTTGCTTTCATTTGCCCCCCCTTGTTCTCGTTTTTTCTTTTAACGCTTTTTTTTTAAAAAAACCAAACATTGGTTTTTTAGTTCTGAAGGACCCTTTTCCGGGGAAAAAAACGTGGGGGTAAACTTAAGAAAGAGTGCTCGATTTTTTTTTATTTGTCCGCAAAACGGTTATTTTTTTGGACGTCATCCTTTTTCCCTTTTTGCCCGGGGAAGGAGATTTATTTTATTATTTTTTGTTAAATATTCAATTTTTAAAAACTTTTTTGGATATGCACTTACTATTAAATTTGGTAATTAAACTTTTAAAAAAATTTATTTTAACACGAAAAACAAAAAACGGATTACGTCACAAATACCGAATTGACGTTTAAATTGCCGTATATGGGCTTAAATGGGATCGAGCACTCCTTGTTAAGTTTATTACCTTGGGGAAAACGATGGTGATATTCATAGCGAACTTGCAAGATGTTTTCATTATTTGTGTAGAAAAGACGTATTATTTCGTGTTTTGATCTTCGTATATCATAGTTAAGTATTTTTTTAATGTAAATGAAGTCGACGCCAAAATATCAAGACGTGTCAAGGTGCTGTCAAAACGTATAAACAAAGCAAGTCATTTGTTTTCCAAGGCAATGCTGATTCTTTATTTTCCATTGATTTTTTAATCAAAAACTTAAATATTTTCAATACGGCTAAATGAAATACCAACAAACTATATATTTTTAAAAGGGGATGAAAATAGCTTTTATTCTAAATAAAAATATACAGAGTGTTCCATTTGAAAAAGTTAACTTTATTTATTTTTCTTAACTTTTTGATGCTCATTTGTTTCTTTCATTATGTCTCAAAAGATAATAGAGAAAAACTAGAAACTTTATATAGGAAGTTTTTTTCATCGTTTTTAGTTATAGTTGTAAATGCGTGTCAAAATATAAATGAAAACCCTGAACATACATCTACTCGGTCAGTAGTTTCAGATTTCTGCTCATGTGTGTACTCAGTAAATACGTCTCCCGTGACAAAAATAAGCTTCTAAGGCTATATTAAACAAAACCTATTAAAGTCAAACCTGGTCAATTACTTTTAAAATTTTATATTTTTTGGTAACTTCATAATTGTCTGCCACGATGTTAGGCGCGCGCCATTGTTATTTTTCCATAATAATAATAATAACATATTATTAAATTTGAATATCTAGAAGTTATTTCTAAATATCCTTTCTTTTTAGTAATTTTTAATATTTTTAAGGTAAAGGTACTTTACCCTGGAGAATTTATTTTTTTTGATAAACCTCGTATACGACTGGAAAATTTTAACATCTGATGTTTGCTTTTATAGTCCAGTAACTGAAGACCTGAAAGTACCCAAAAGTGTAAATAAATCTGTATAGTTTTCATTTGTGGCTCAATTCTTAGGGTGGGAACCCGCTGAAAAAATGGCCTAAACCCCAAAAAAAGTTTCCGCGAATATCTGTCAAAATATGCGAATTGAAGAATTTTGTTTAGACAAAAAATAAGATTTACCTCGAAATTTACAAAAATGACCTTTTCGTTTTTTTGAAAAAAATTTTTCGCCAGAAGGGTCAAAAAATCCAACAGATTTTTGAATTTCGGGGAAAAGGCTGAAAAAGCAGATGGGCAAAAAAAATTTTATTCAAAAAAGCAAGAAAAATGGTGAAGTAAATTTTCAGGGTCACTGAACACTTGCCAAGGTCTCATGATAAAAAATTAATGTTAATAACAAACCATTTTTTAAAAAAAACAATAAAATTTAAAAATATCTAAAATATTATAAAACTTCCGCTTTTTTTAATATTCTGGAAAAAACAGAAATTTGGGCCCAAACTATTGCAATGATAGGTACGGGTTTTCCCATTCCGATGAACATTGGGGAAAGATTAAAAGTATATGGGCCCGAGTAATGGAACAATTGCCCCCCCCGCCAAAAGTAACCATGAAGATAGCGGCATTCTATCGATAGAGGGGAGCTGAAATGAGGGGCCTTTGGGTCCTTTTTTCTTCTAAAACTATCGATTTTTCGAAAAATTTTAAAGATTTTTTAGAATACAAGGTATTTTCATTTTTCGTTTTAACAAAAATTCTCCAATATGCATATAATGGCAGATATTAGGGGGAAAAATTTTTTTTGGGGCCCGAAAAGGGCCTTTTTGCCTTTTCCCACCTGTCAATGTTGATAAAATTTTTTTCGCTCGGGGGATCTCGAAGACCTAAAAATTTCGCCCAAAAGGGAAAAATGTAAAAAATTTATTTTTGTTTTTTTCCCTTCATTTTCTGGTCTATAAGTTTTTTTTTTTTCTTTTTCGTAAAACCCAAATAATTTTTTCCTATGCCGTTTTCTTACGTACTTCATTTTTGACAAACCTTATATTTACTGAAATTATAACATTTGATAGTTGTATTAAGGGTTTGACCTATGCAGAACTTTTTATAAAGAGCAATTTTTTTTTCTTAAACTTAATAATAAGAAAGTTTTCCATATGCCGCCAACTAAAATAATTAAATATCTTTTAAATAGAGGGTAATATTTTTTTTTTAAATAATTAAATAATAAAAAAAGTACTTATGTTATTTAAAATTTTGGGTTGGGTTTATTTGGGGTTTATTTTTTCATTATATTTTCCTTGTTGTAAAAGCATATTTTGTATCTATGTTATTGTCCATCCCATTTATAAATGTTTTTGACATAAAAACATACCTACCAATTTGTTTCGTTTGTTACGTCACCCATTTATCAAAATATTAGTGGAAAAATGATAGTTTTTTTTGTAAATATGGATAAGATGGTAAAATATCAATGTCCCCAATAAATAAAAAACAATAAATTCATATTTCAAAAAATTTCCGGTTTTTTTTGTTCACTTATCAAGAACCTTAAAAAAAAATATATTTTACCCTTTATTACCCAAACTATTAATTTTATTTTTTGTTTGACGGTTTATGTTATTTTCGAAATTTATTATTAACAAGAAAAATTTCCGAAAGTTTTATTGCTAATTCATACTTATTACATTTAAGTATAATTTTCAAAAAAATTTAGAAAATAACAGTTTTCCTAAAAATCTGTCCCTTTTTTTAGTATTGTTTCTAAAATTAGACCGTCTTTTTGACGCTTTTCTTTAACTGATCAAATTATATTAATGGTTTTTTTTTTATTAATTTATACAGTTTTGTTTAATTAATACGAACAGATCAGTAAAAAACCTTCGAAGTAAAAAAAGGACTCTGAAGGTCTAATTTTAGATCTTAGGACTTTAAGAGGCCAAGATTTTTGGATAGGAACGTGGCCCTTATTTAACATAAGGGTTATTGGGTTCTTCTCCGAATATAAGTTTTAACAGCGTTATTTATAAGTATAGGCAAGTTCTTAATTCTGGATTTAAAGTTATTTTTTTCAAATAGGTAAGAGGTAGCAATTTTCTTTATTTAGTGAATAAAATCCTGCCTACATTTTAAATCCTGTAATAATTATGACCTCAGAAACTCAGGTTTAATCAGATTGCAAACTAAAATATCCGAAAATATCCGTTAAATATACATTTTAACCGCTCGCTCCTATTTCAGTGCGTTCTGAGTAAAAATATAATATATAATATAATTTAATATAATTTATATTCAGATATCAACGATTTTTTTTTATTTAAAACGTCGATATTTCAAAAACTAAAAAAAACCCCAAATTTTATATGTATTTTTACAAGACTTTGATATGAAGGAAAAACTTTAAAAAAGGAAAATATTATTATTAAATTGTTTTTTTGCTTTCAACCAAACTGACCATCGACACACAAAAAATAAATTTTTTTTAATAAATAGTTTTGAATAAATAAAGTATCTCGCTTATTTGTCAAATACCTATAACGAATTTTACCTTCTATTGGTAAAAGGATTGGCACGTTTGTTTAAGTATACAAAGGGTTTTTTCCGATATTTTACCATTTTAATCGAGAATAACTTGAACAAATTTAAAAGGAAACAGATGCGGTTTTTGCAGATACCTATATTTCTAAGTTTATTCTCGTACCTTCACGATTTTATTGTAATTCCATTATAAAAAAAAATGCCGATTTTTCATTATAGGCAACTATGTTATTTTTGGAAACCCCGTATATGTTCATATTTTCAAAATTTAATCTTTCCTTTAAAAAAATAGGGGAGGTTATCTCAAAAAAAAACGTATTTAGACCTCGAAAAGATGATGTCGACCACAATATTTAACAATAAAATTGGTTTATGACCAAAAAAAAGGATCGTCAAAAAGGGTTTTGGTTATCACAAAAATTTGTTTTCAATAAGGACATTTTTCAAAAAATTTCTGTAATGTTGAAAATTTTGTTCGACTTCGACGCACTTATTTAAATTCGAAAAAAACTTATTAAAATATTGACTAAATTCTTCAGGAATATTTTCATTATGTTTTAAAATTAATTTTTAATTGCTCTAAATTTTTGGGGGAAAAGGACTATAACAACTTTTTCACATATCCCCACAGAAAAATCGGGAAATTTTTTTAAATTGGTAAACGAGGGCCAGGATTGGTTCTCTTTCACCCAAACGGCAAAAAAGTGGTCGGGTGAATCCTGGATGTTAAAAATCGGTAGCCCATCTTGTTGAAAATAGACAAAAATTCAATATTTTCTTCTTGCAATTGAAAAAAAAATATTTCCGGCATATCAACGTGCCCCCGGGGGGTTAAGTTTTCATGAAAATGCCAAAAATTTTTTTGGGGTTTTGATACGACCAGACTGTGCCCTTTGGTGAATCTCAACGTTCGTTATTTTTCGAGATTTTCTGTTGCCCAAAACCTGAGTTGTGCTTATTTACTTTTCCTTTGGGGAGGTGAAATGGGCTTCGTCTGACATTATTAGTCATCCAAAAATGTATTTTGGGCCTCCCTAAATTTTGAATTTGGAAAAATTTCCCCACCTTTTTTGGCCCATTTTTCTTTATTTCTTGTAAATTAAATTTTTGTAGGGGCTTTAAGTCCTTATGATTGTATTGTAGTTTTAGGAATATGGACGAATCTGGGGATTTTTCTGAAAACAAGTTGGATCTTCCTGGGGTTATTCATTTGTACCGTTTTTTTTAGCATTCAGTTACTATTTTTTACGGGCTAAAGATCCTACCAATTTTCTGACCAGATTTTAATTTTTTTTTTGTGTTTTTTTTATTAAACATGTTTTTTACCTGCTGTTTTTTTAAATGTTTTGGGTTTCGGAAACAAAATTAAAAACTTTTTCCCCTTTTTCGCTTAAAAAAGAACATTTTGCGTTTCCCTTTAATTAAAATAATTTGTCAAAAATGACCAACAATGGCTGACAATGAGGTTTGTTGCTGTTATGGATACGAAAATAACTTTGTTTCCACAGGCGACTTTTCAAAAATTCCTTTTAAAAAAATTTTCCTTTTCAATACAGTCAATTTTTGAATTTCAATAAATGCGTTATTTTTAAGATAACCATGTTTGTGTTACTTTTTTTTAAAAGATTTTTTAAAAATATTAAAACATATAGAGGGGGGGTTCCCTTTTAAAATAAAAAAGTTTCCATTTTTAAATCGGCCATTTTGTTTTGAGCTAAGGGAATGTCAAAAAAAATTAAAGATAAAAAAAAACCTAAAGAAAAAGTATAAAAAAACGCATTTTGATATTTTTATTTGCAAAAGTTTTTCCATCAAAATGGGTCAAAATATGGACCCAATTCTGTAAAACCTTTTTTTAAAAAAATATTTTTAATTATAATCAAAAAACCAAATTTTTTTTAGGTTTTTTTTCAAGGTATAAATTTCTAATTTTTTTTTTCGCAAATTATGTTTGGGGATTTAAATGGGAAAAAAATAAATATTTATATGAAAAAAACAAAAATCACATTAAAAAAACCAGGGCCCGAAACTGTAAAAATTTAATTTTTTCTTAAATTTTTTTATTATTTATTTTAAAAAAAAAATTATATAACTTTTTATATAAAATACTTAGAACGCTCCATTTTTGTTTTATAAATTTTTTTGTATCTCATAGTTTAATATAGTCGTGTCCAAACATTCCGTGGTAGAGGGTCGGTAAATGTACCGATTGCCTATTTTTTTGTCAAAAAGTTTAAAAAAAGACATTAAATTTGTGAATTATTATATTTGCAAATTTTGGGTTGGGTATTACAGGGGAGAGAAAAAAACGAAAGATGATAATATTTATACAGGAAAAATACGAGATAGTGATTTTTACGGTTGGGTTTTCTCGATTTCTTGCTGTTTGATTTGAATTTTTAATTTGATTCTGTGTTCCCCAAAAGGGAATTCGCCAAAAAAATATTACTTTGACACCCGCCCCACATCACCTTTTTGTGGACCTGTGTTATTTAATGTAATTATGTTTTATTTACTTTACTGCGTTTTATTTTAAAATACATATTAAAATTTATATCACATGCTTTATTATGGAAAGAATAGATGGTGCCACTCCAAAGCACTGTAATTTTAAAGGGGTTTAAAAGAAAAAGAGTTTGTATTTTTTTTAAAAACTTAATAAAATAAATGAAAACACGACTATTTTAACAAAAAAAAAATAAATATTGTATAAAAGTTTAGTGTAATTATCAGCAAGTTTTTAATAAAAGAAGGGCAAAATAGTGGAAACAAGATTAATTTAATTATTATGTTTAATGATCAATCAGTCAGCCATAAAATGGGCTATTTTGAAAATCGAATATCTCTGAAACCACTTGACTAACGTTTATTAAGGCGGAGGCGAGGATTGGGGCATACAGGCTGAAATGTAACGGCAACTGGTGCTCTGGGCCTGCCCTAGGACACACCAGAATAACGAGCAGTATCACATACCCAATATTTGAGATGAGCAGTGATACAATGCCAAAACGGATAAATACGCACAGACCATACAAAACCCAGCTTACCTGGGGCGGTAGTGAGCGATCTCCTGATCAGTCTCGGAATTTGGTTTGGTATACCGATGGATCCAAGACTGACAATGAAGCCGGCGCAGGAATACTTGGTATGACCCCCAGGTTCAATGCTTATGCTTCCTTGGGGAAATATGCCACTGTTTTCCAGGCGGAAATATATGCCATTGCATCTGCGAGAGAACTTGAGGAGGAGATATAAGGGCAGGGATATTACTATCTTCTCTGATAGTCAAGCGGCCATAAAAGCTTTGGCATCCCAACAAGTCAACTCAAGGTTGGTTTGAACTGTCTGCAATGCCTCCTAAACCTGGCTAACCACAACAAAGTTAAACTTTCCTGGGTGCCAGGACACAGGGAATACAGGGCAAATGAAAATGCAGACTCCCCGGCCAGGCGAGGCTCCGCAGCAATGTTTGTGGGTCCTGAACCTGTTTTGGGAAAACAAAGCCTCGGTTCGTGGCTACATGACTCGGTGGATTCAAACACAACATCAGTCATACTGGAACCACATTTCAAGGCAAAATCACAGTAAATCAATGCTGGACTCACCATCGAAAGCATTGACAAGTGAACTACTAAAACTAAATGGGAATCAGATTAGGATAGTGACAGGATTAATAACCGGACACTGCACCCTAAGAAAACATATGCACACTATGGGCATCTATAGAGAAGAACCCATTTGCAGACTATGTGACGAAGAGGAAGAGACAGCCTCTCACATCATATATGAGTGCCCTGCACTTAATACGGAGAACAACAAAACCTCATGGTGGACACTAACCACCAGGAGGCTGGAGACCAGAAAAGAACAGTAAAAGGGCTACTACGCCTGTCTAAGGTGTCAAACCTTTTTAACTGAAACAAATACACAAGAGATACAACAAGCCCTGTAGGCTGCAGTGTCGAGGCGGACAAGACCTCAACTTGTGTATTTACTTTATCAATCAATCAATCAATCAAACGTTTATTATTTTTTACAGGTAATTGTGTGTGTGTGTGTGTGTGTGTGGTTGCGTTTTATGGTACTGGTAAAAAACCAAATAGCCAGCATTTCTCTTTGCTTGTCAAGAATGTATCCATTTTTCCGTAGTTTCTGTGCTTAACATAAATATTTTTAAAATTCGTTAGCTGACTTTGGCCTGATTTTTTTATCTAATTTTATAATATTTTTGTAATTTATTATTTTATTCTTTTTTTTTTCATCAATAATGTTTTTCTTTTTTTTTATTATTATTATTCATATAATAAACAAAAAAAATTTTGCTCTTTTACAATTTAAGTTTTGAGTCAATTAATACAGGTAATTAGAATACCTATTAACATTTACCTACCATATATGGAACGATAACAAAGTTATTATAAGGGGGGAAAAACGCTTAAACCTTTCGTGTAATACACACACTGCTTTCGTCAGGCCGAAACTTGGCCCGGCGCGCTACGGTACTCCTGGATTTAACTGCAATAAGAATACGATTTTTACGTGGATAGATTCCCATTAGTCTAGTCAAGAAGTGAGTTTTTTGCAGAAAATGGTTAGAAGGGTACGAAAAATATGAGCGATGGCGCATTCGTCGCGGATTGCAATTCTAAGAAATGTGTTCTGTCTAGTTTTTTCTGCAAATAAAAATTGCAATTGCTATTAACAAAAAACCATTTTGTGTGTTGATGATAACACAAAAACTGACAAGATAGCGGGAATTGCATAAAAGATCCTTAAATATGAGGAAATTTCAGATAAAAACCTCTTAATTTCCGGATCACTAGATTTAACATTTATAATATTAATTTTTTTCTGAAAATAGGGCTCTTTGTTTTCGTTTCGGGATGAGTATGAAAAATTATAATTTTGTTAACTTAAAACAAAACAAACAAAATTTAAAAAATTAAATAATTTTATGACGTCATGTTATTAAGTACACTTATAGAAAGGACTCCCTCCAGTGCCGGATTTATATTTTTTAAGAGGGTAGACCACTTTATTTTCGCCGCCCCATGTACCTTTCTAAAATAATAATTTTCCATATGTATGTGTAAGAAAGGAACTTAAGTTAAATAAAATAATGAATTAGTCATTATGAAAGGGCATTTAAAAAACAAGAATTCCAATTTTTTTAAGTTGGGACAAAAATGTATAGTTGTATATCGATCATTGGTTGGGGTTAACATTAGATAGAGATTGATTCCTCAAAAACGGTGAGAGACTGAGTAGTGAGTTTGATCTAGGCTTCACTGCACATTCTGCAGTTTTATTAGAGGAAATGTGACTGAGAAAATGCACACATTTTTGAACCATATCTTCCTCTAAATCATAGATATAATATTTCACCAGTAACTGGTGAACTTGTTCGACTTTTATTCTCTGAAATTAAGTGAGCTTCCTCTAAAATATGCCGCCCCTAGGAGGCTGACGCCCCTAGGCCGCGGCCTATATGGCCTATTGACAAATCCAGAACTGCCCAAGAGGCAAAAATGTATAGGGTAATTATTTAAACAATACCCAGCTTTCAATGAGACGAAAGAAAATAGTAATAGACAATAGGCTAACTTTCTGAAAAATACATTTAATTTTTTTTCCAACGGGACTTTCTTTTTTTAAGTGTTAAAACGACACCATATTTTTTTTAAAATTTTTAAATCAATATTTAGTGCTTAAAAAATATTTAGATGCAATACTTACTATAGAGCCGGCGTACTCCTTCCTAAAGGGGCGCGTGAGGCCTATTTTTAGCAACAAATTAAAATTATAAATATTACAGCTAAAGATCTGGTAAAAAACTTTTTACCGGAAATTTTCTCCGCTTTTAGGATCTTTTTTGCAATTCCCGCTATCTTGTATAGTTTTTGAGCTATCATTAAAAAACAAAATGGCTTTTTTGCATTTTTTTATAACAATTGCATTTTTATTTACAAAAAAAAATCGACATGGCCCATTTCTCAGAATCATCGCTCATATTTTTCGTATAGTTGGATCAGTATAAGAATAAAAATTAGGTGCTTTCTGAAAAGAAAAAAAAAGTAGCTACAAAGGTTTGATTTGAACTGGCGGCCGCCTTTCTACAGACAAGTGCGGGAAGCGAAACGTTATAAAAAGCAAAGGCGGCCGCCAGTTCAAATCAAACCTTTTTAGCTACCATTTTTTTTCTTTTTAAAGATAACCGAATTTTCATTCTCATACTGATCTATTAACTATTTTTCGAAAAAAACTTACTTCTTGGCTAGACTACATCGTTTTACAACCGAGATAACGACGAAGTGCCTTTATCCATTCGGTTTAAAAATCATAAAAAAGTACACTGGTGACCTAAGGAGCTTATGTCTTGTCAACTAAAGCAGCCTCAAAGAAAAAAATATTGAATTAATTATTAGGAAGAAAAAAAATTATACCTTTAGAATTTTTTAAAAATGTCTCAAATTATATTTAACATTTAGTTTTATTATTTATGGTAATAGGTACCTGACAGTAAAAATTATATTTTATTTATTCCTTGCACACTAGAAAATAAAATTCTATTTTTAGAAATTATTTAATATACCAATAAAAAGGTAATACAAACAAAATGTCGCTACTAAAAGTGGAGATAATTTTAAATATCAGTCTGATTTTTTAAGTGTTTAGATTAGAGATAGTGTCAATTAAAGAAATTAATACATTTACATATATACAAATAATTTTTATACGTTTTAAATTTAAAAAAATGTTATTTTTTATGCAATTATTACAAACATATTATTTTTAAACTGTTTTGTTTTTTTTTTATTTTGTTACCTATAGACATGCTAATGAGTACCGCAAGGTGAGGTCATACAAGCTAAATAAATATATATTTTTTTAAATGTTAGTATCTATACAAGGTATCCGCAAAATATAATTATGTACAATATTTTATGATAGACTCTTGACTTCAAAACAGGTCGATTAGGCTAATATGGTGTTATTTAATTTTTTTTTATTTGATAAAGAGACGGAAAGGAAAAAGAGATATGGATATAATAATGATACGTAAAATAGCCGCGAAATATCTTGTGAATTGAGGGGAAAGGTACAGCAAGTTGCTTGCTTTGGCCAAACACTACTTTACCCCAAGAGTGAGACACGCTCTAGGAACAATGTTTAGAGCCGGTTTTGACACTTTTCGCCAAATTTACATGAAAGGAGAAGATATACAAGGTGTAGACTAAAATTTGAAGTTTAATTATCCGTTTACTAAATTCGAATGAGACAATTACAGTCAATACGCTGAGTGGTTCAGCTTATGATCTCTAAATACTCGTTAAATAGCGTCTGCTTTAAGCCTGTTTAAACAAAATATTTTAAACAATTATTTTCCAACGGATCAACTTGAAAAAAATATAAATTGGTAATTTTAGTAGTTTTTTCGACCTTTCTCTACGCAAAAGGTACCAAAGAGATTTTTAAAAAATCTATCCTGTTTCATTTTCGATTTTTTTAAGGTCTTATTGACAATATAGCAATTAAATTACAATTGAACTAAACGTCTTTACTCTTAAAGAAAAAATGACTATTTTGTAGTGGTTTTCCTTAAACAGAAAACGAGATGAGCTAATTTTTGTACCGTGCGATCCATTGTAAGTGAACCCTTTCTCTTTGATTTTAAAATTTTCAAACCAAAAATTTATTAAAAGGAACAGCTCAAAGTTTTTTATGATCTGAATTTTTTCCGTGGTGTCAACTACCAACAAGTAATCGCAAAGTCGTCAATTTTTTTAAATGGGATGACTCTATATCTGTATCTGAAAGTGCGGAGGGTGATAAACATCGCTCAGTGGGCCCGTTGTGCTACCTCCTAAAGGGGACTCCTCACTCAGTACGCTGCCCATCCTACTGACAACGTCGCCAAGGGGAATCTCCTTAATGTCGGCCAAAGAAAGCCAATACTCGCCCAGTATGGATCTTCTCTTAGACGAGAGTGCAGGGCAGTTACAAAGGATGTGCTCCACCGTCTCGTCTTCCTGTTCACAACCTTTACACAGAGGTGTGTCATTTATACCCATTCTAAAAAGGTCTTTCCGTAGTTGACAATGTCCAGTAAGAATGGGATGACTAGTTTTTGTTTATATTGTTTCATAGTTTGAAAATTTCTCTAATAGGCTCAATAAAAGTTAAGGTAGTTGAACGATCAGTTTTCAAGACATTCCGTCTAAAAAATTTTTAAAAAATTAGTGGCACCTTATATATAAATATAAAAATGAGTTACCTGTCAATCTTTATAGGTACATTTTTGTTTTAACATACTCCTGTTAATAGTTCTCAGAAATTAAATGATTAGGTTATCGGTCAATATCCGTCAAAATGGTTTATTTAGACAAAGAAAACCCGATATAAGCTGTTTACGAACAACCACTTTTCTTACCTAAGTTAAAGTTAGTTTCTGACCAGAGCTAAGTTGTTTGATCGAACACGCAATTTCAGCTTGTCAAGTTACGACTCTCAGTTCCTATTTGACCTCCGATCAGTGAAGTGCTCGCGATAAAAAAAACTACATAGTTTTTTCCGGGAAGGCGGCTGAAGGAGCTGTATCAACAGCTTTTACCATCGGGGATCAAGAAGAAACTCAAGCCAAACGATGGAGTCCTTCTTCTGGGGCTAAGCGCTGTGAGCGATGATTCCTATATCTGTTTCTTTCTGGGAGCCCCACGCACGAGGAATTTTCCTAATGGCGGAAGATGGTTGCGCGCTCAGCAGGAAGGAGCAGTACTGACAGAAAATGGTTATGCGCGATACCAATAGCAGTCTTCCTGGTCGGACGTCCATTTTTTGTGCCTTGCACCGATAGGAAAATGTTTTAGAAAATTTTAAGTTTTGTGAAAATTTCGGAATTTCCGGGGGCTTCGAGCCCGACAATCCAGAGATTCCACTGACAAAGCCCTGGGAAAGCTCACGTTGCCTGCAACGCGTGTCTGAAAGGGGAGAACTGGCGAACGATTTCCTGGAAGAAATCAAAGCCAAAAAACGGAACAATCAATCAAGTTACGACTCCCGCGTTTTCATTTTCGACATTAGTTTCGACCAAACGTTGGTTTTTTAACGTAAATCCATGCAAAACAATTTAAACATAACCTTAATTCGAATTATAAAACGTTAAAAAATGTAAAATTTTGCTCAACTTAGGTTAGCCAAGATATCTCAGACAGAAATCCGGGTACTTTAGCAGGGGCAAGGGGAAAGGTCAGATTCTGACTTAGCTGTGACAAATCGTACGGCCAACTAAGTTAGTTTCCCTCAAGTTAGGTCAGAATTTGTGCTGTTCGTAAGCAGCTATTGTCTTATGCTACGTTAGAAATAATCAACGAGAGGCTCTTACGCGCAGAATAAATCGGCAGCTTTATCCTAGCAGGCCATCAAAATTCACAATAAAATAGAATATTAAGGAACTTTGAAATAAATGCCGTCAAAAGATTGACGACTTTGCTGAAAAATATTTTTTTTTTAATTTTTGAAACGGAATATCTTGAAAACTAATCGTTTAACTGTCTTAATTTTTATTGAGCCTGGAAATAGGGAAAAATATTTAAACCATGAAAAAATATAGACGGAAACTAGTCATCTCATTTAAAAAAATTGACAACTTTGCGATTTCTTCTTGGTAGTTGACACCATGAAAAAATTTTCAGGTCATAAAAAACTTTGGCTATCCCATTAAATAAATTTTTGGTATAAAAATTCAAAAATCAAAGAAAAAGGGCCAAAACCTGGGGATCCTTTTATGATGGATCGCACTGTACAGATATTGTTTTTTTGATGTTTTATGCACCAGACATTATAGGACGGTACTGGTGATATGCTGTAAAATTTAAGTTACTAAAACTGCTTCTATTTTGCTCTGTTAAATATGCTATTAACAGTACTCATCACAAAAAAGTTACTGTTATTTGAACCCAGCAGTAACAAGTATGCTTTTTTATACCTAATTATGTAATTAATATACTCGGATATACACAAACCTTTTACTTTTGTATTGAAAATCTTGGCAATCTCAGGCATAAGGATGAATTCAAAAATAAAATGGGTCTATGACTAAGCAAAATAGCAAATAGATTCCTCTTTCAAAATAACACTTCTACCTGCCAAAATATTAGTGATACGCTCTATCCAATTAAAAATAAATTATTTCTTATATACAATTTGAAGGCTGTTAGAAATATTAAAAACCATAAGTTAAGAGAGATATAAATAATAATCCCTTTTATTTAAAAATGTTTTTAGGTTTGCAAAAAGATAGAGATTAATAGCAGGTTGTTTAAATTTGTTGTTTGATAGAACAACCTTCTTGAACACTTGTTTCAATGATCTTATTTATGGATTTCATCCCTGAAGTGTCAGTAAAAGAGAATCTAGAAGACTAGGGATATATACGCTTCCACGGCTGCTATCACCTCTTCGTTCAATGAAAATCGTTTTCCACGCCTATAAACCTACATCACTATCTACCACCTTTAAGCAAACATATCCGGTATTGTTTCTACAATTTCTAAAGTTAATTCATTTGGTTACCATCTTCAACAAAAAGATTAAACACACCTAGAGGCAACCTTGCCGCTCGGCTAAACCTACTGCATGCAAGAGAGAAAGAGATTAGACTTTTTGAGCTTTGTCTCCCACTCTCGCTCTTCGCACGGTCGAGGAGCAATGCGTTTTTAAAACTATTTATTTTTAAAAGCTTTTAAAAAAAGCTCCTTAAAAGGAAAAAATTTCCAATAAAAAAAGTCTTAAATTCCAGAGTTCTATCTCCATTATTTATAATTTGAATTGAACACTGAAAATAGAGCTCTGCGCGACTGCTACGGCGTGTTATGAACAAGCCTCCCCTGCGTAAAAATTACGGTTTTTTCTTTACTTTCTACTTTATTTGGGATTTTTATTTGTAATTAAAAAATAATTGTACCTACCACAAAATTAGGCTAAATATCCATTTTAAGAACGCACATTATTATGTTTTAAGACAGCACTTTTTTATTTTGCTTCAAAAATAAAGTCTCTAATTATAAAAAAAAAACAGCTGTGAAGTGTGGTATGTAATACGTTTACTTTGCGGCCTAATTACCTCGTACTAATACCAGGGTTTTCTTCCGCAATTTCCAAAATTATTTCCTCTTGTTTCACAGTTATGTGCCTCCCAAGATTTCTCGGTTGCACACATAACGTTTCCAAAACTCTTTCGTACCTTTGTGAAAATCTTTCACGGTACATTTGAGCTGCTAAATTAGCATTTTTGTTTGCCTCGCCGTAAAGTAATACATTTCGGCATATTCCCGATTGCACAATGCACGACTGACTTGTTAAACTTCACGCTACTGGTAGCGCTGGTGCCAATTGTTTTTTTAATTTCTTACGGGTAAAAACATTTTTTAAAAATTTGTAGACTAAAACATTTAAAACTTACTTTATTTTATTAGCAAATGAATCTACCGATGAGCAATTAAGACAAAAGTTGCCAATTTTAAGCTTTTCAGAAATAATTTCGACTAAAGTTTAAATCTTTGATATCGTTTAGACAAAAATCTGTCAAATTTTGACACATATATCATATGGACTTTTTGACTTGTTTTGAGCTCCACTATTCTTCTTATTGTACCCTGTCAGGTCCCCCTGACGTTGGCAATCACGATAGCGAGCTGATCCGTCTTCAGCAACTCTAAACAATTGTTCGACGCTATGTATGCCTGTCCATTCCGGAAAGTTCTTTAATCAGGAGATTTGTTTTCTTCCCACGCCCCTGATACCTTCTATTTTTCCCTTCAATTTTAGCTGTAGTATCCGGTAGCGATTTCCTGTGAGAACAAGGCCGAGGTGTGCCAGTTTTCGGCATTTAACTGTTGTCAAAAGTTCACAAACTATATTGGCCCTGTCTAGGACTGCTTTATTTCTTTGTAAGCCACCCATGGTATTCTTAGCATTCGTCTATGTAACCACATTTCAAATGATTCTAGACGGATGGTTGTGGCAGCTTTCAGTGTCCATAATTTAGCTCCGTACAACAGCACAGACCAAATGTAGTATTTAATCATTCTTTGTCGTAGCTTTAGGTTCTGGCTGGCATTACAAAACAGTGATCTCATCTTCTGGAACGTTGTGCGGGCTGCTTCAATCCTGCATCTAATTTCCCAATCCGGGTCGAGTTGCTCGGTGATGTAGCATCCGAGGTATTTAAAATTGGATACTCTCTCAACGTTCTGTCCATTTATCTGTAGTGACGCGTTGAGGTATGGCTGACGGCTATAGACCATAAACTTCGTCTTAGCAACATTTACATTCAGTCCCATTTCCTGTCGCACGGCATTAACAGAATTTATGAGATTTTGGAGACCCTGAAGATCATTACATAAAATAGCCGTATCGTCAGCATAGCGGATGGTGTTAATCAGCTCGCCGTTGATTTTGACCCCGAATTCTTTGTCATGTAAAGCCTCTTTAAAGACTTTGTCAGGATATAGGTTAAACAACAGTGGGGACAGGACACTAAAATGGTGAGCATCATACTTTTTACACCCTGTATATATACCTAATAAAATCACGTTTTTAAAGTCCTTTATTTTGTTTATTATGTTTTTGTTTTTAAATTAGGTAACTAAGGTTTTTGTTTTATTTTAAAAAATTATAATAAACCCAGAAGCTTTTAACAAAAAACGAAAAGCCTTTTTTTCAACCTAAATTTGTTAAAAAAAAAACTTTGTAAGTTTTTGCGTGCGGAAAAATCTTTCAAATACAATTTTCTAGGCATCATTTTGAATCCAATGAGATATTGCTCATATTTTTAGAAGCTTCATCTCGCTTGCTAAAGCTTTATAAGCTTGTTAACTAGACTGACTTATTCTAAATCACATCCTAGTCGAAAGTAAAAAGAGAATATTTTTTTCGTTTTGTCCTGGGAAAACTTTCCATTTTATTTAAAAAGACCATAGTATGATACATTGGGGTCTACCCCAGATATCTCCACCAATAAAATAGGTCATACACCGAACAAAATCAAAACAAATTTAAGAAATATCACCATTTAACATTGCGTGCGTCCTTCGAAAATATATGATTTATTGTTTCACTATAAATAAAGTTAAATCGAATGGCTGAAATGACATTTGCCTGCTTTGGAAGCATCAGTCCTTTTAAATGACTGAGGGGGAATCCTTTTTGTCAGTGGTGTCGTTAATATTTTTTATTTAATGGTATGTCTTTATTCGTATTTATGTTTATAGATAAATTACTCGACAGTGGTGGTCCTTGGAATATGGATTTGACGATTATGTTCTCTATTCGGTAAATTAATCGGAATAGACGAGTGGTTCAAAACCTGTAGTCTGCAGACCCCAGGTGGTCCTAGGGTTGCCAACCGTCCTCCAACCGGGAGAACTTTCCTCCTATTGCGAAGGCCGCTATTTGTCCTCCTTTTCTCCACAATGTTATAAAATCCTAATCTCATCAACACCTTAATGAACTTTAAATGGCGGGATGAAAGAAATAAAGCTTTGTTAGAATTAATAAAATCTGAATTGCTTGTCTCTGCTAATTCAGAGAAAAGCTGTGTAGAGTTTTATCAGGCATTTAAAGGCAACAAACGACTTCTGGATACAGCTAAGAACCAAAAGAAATATAAATACAATTTTTCTTTATTATTAAAATGTTATTTTTTCTACCTAAGAACACATTTTCTGATAGTTTCTGGAAAACCTTTTAAGTATGTTGTTTTCGTTTTATAATTTTGAGTTATTGTTTTTTTTTTTTAAATATATTTCTGTTAATTTCCATAAAAACCTTTCTGTAGTGTATTCCTTTTTTTTTATCAACGATTAGTTTTTTGTTTGAAAATTGAGCAAGTTAAATTAAGGCATTATGATTTTGATTAAATCCCAAGAGCATCGACCATGGCAAAATTTAATGAGTTTAATTTTGAAAGAAAAAACTCGGGTGTTTATTAAACAATTTATTCGACCAAAAAAACGATAAACGAGTTGTATTTGTTCAGTTATCAACAATGTACCGGGTGTCCAAATAAGAAAAGACGACGGCTATATCTCAGAAAATGTTTATCGCACAGCGTTGGGGTAAAAATATTTTTAGTAAAAGTGGTCAAGAGAAATAGCTGGAAACTATTTTCAAGTTTCTGAAATGGCCGCTAGGGGACGTGACTGTAATCTTGAATATAACAAAGTGATGTTTTTGCGAATTTTGCTATTTTAAACTAACAAAAAAATACCTGATTTTTAAAGTCGAGGATAATTTGAACCTTTTTTGTTTGACAATTTTTGCTGTATTTCTAAAAATAAAGCGGTAGGGGGTATTTAAAGGTTTCCGTAAAAAACACTCTGTATCTTCAAAACGGCTAAGCCGATTTTAACAAACTTAGGCTAGTGCACAACGGCTTTTCTTGGGCTATAAATGTTATAATATTTGAAGTTTGTTAGTTTCAATGTCCGCTAGAGGGTTTTTTATATTCCGACAGGAATGGTTAATTTTCTCAAAAAATTAAATACATTGTATAATTTTTTCCTTAAAAGTAAGCAACAAGCTCGCAAAACGATCTCGATATCTCGTTCCTTACCTAAAATTAAGGCCAAAGAAAATTTTATACGTCAATATCTCAAAAACTATAAAAGCTACAAAAAATTTTATGGGAAATAAATTATGTATATTTACGTAACCTTTTATTTAGATTATGTTATCTTTTCGTCTAAATGCAATACTTTACGAGTTATAATAAAAATCGAATTCCAGCGGTATACCTTAAAAAAACCGGAAAATTCGATTTTTTCATTATAATTCGTAAAGTATTGCATTTAAGCGAAAAGACTATGTAACCTAAATTAAAGGATCTGTAAAAATACATTATTTATGTCATGTAAAATTTTATGTAGCTTTTATAGTTTTTGAGATATTGACGTATAAAATTTTCTTTGGTCTAAATTTTAGGTAAGGAACAAGATATCGAAATATGGTTTTCGCGAGCTTGTTTAAGCATCATTTAGCTACTTTTTTATAAAAAAAAATCGTACCAATGCATTTATTTTTTTGAGAAAATTAACAATTTCTGTCGGAATATCGAAAAAAGCCCTCTAGCGGAGACATGTGAATCCAACAGAACTTCAAATAATATAAAATTTATAGCCCAGACATAGCTCTTTTTAACTGGCCCAAATTTGTTAAAATCGGCTTAACCGTTTCGAAGATACAAGGCGTTTTTAGGGAAACCTTTAAATACCACCCACCACTTTATTTTTGGAGATACAGCAAAAATTGTCAAACAAAAAAGGTTCAAATTATCTCGACTTTAAAAATCAGGTATTTTTTTGTTAAGTTAATATAGCGGAATTCACAGAAACATCACTTTTTTAGATTCAAGATTGCAGGTACGCCCCCTAGTGGCCATTTCAGAAACTTGAAAATAGTTTTCAGCTATGCGATAAATAATTTCTGAGATACAGCCGGCGTCCTTTCTTATTTGGACACCCATTACAATAATAACATATACACAGAAGTTCATTATGTGTGGACGAATTATATTTTTAACTATCGGTCCACACATATGTGGACAAATATTTAAAAAAATATTCGCCCACTGTATGGACGAATATTTAGTTAAAACAAAAAAAAATTAAAGTTTTTTTATCTGTCTTACGAATCTAAAATCAGTTTTTTTTCGACAACCTCTGATTTTTGAGTTGAAAGGCCTACAAGTGGACTTACCTCAAAATAAACATTATTCCAAAATTTCTTTTTTCTGAAACTGATTACCATCAAATGGGAATATAAACTGGTTGGGCACTTACATATTAAACAAATACACTAAAATTAACAATATTTTTCTGCTTTTTTTAGTAAAAAAACACCTCAATAAATCCCGTTTTTTTAATTTTTTAAGAAAATAAAGAAGTTTGATAAAACCGATAAAGATTCGATTTAAGATTCGTAATCGGCACCCCAAAAATCCCCCGCATACCAAAAATCATCAAAATCGGCGTCATGTTCGCTAAGTAAATTTTTTCTAAACTTTTTTCACAATCCTGTATATAGAATAATATTCTCCCAAAATAGATTTGTCTAATTTAAGTAAGTAGTCGTTCGGCTATGAAGTGGGTGCGGTAAAATTAGTCTTCAAACCTCTAAAAACAATCGTAGGTTTGATGTAGTACTTAGTCTAAATTTGATAATTGTACGGGGAGCGTCCTAAATGATTTGAGAAATGCGGCGCCGTACTAAGATGATGTCAACTTTGTCAAAAATATTAAGGTCACATTAAAAAAATATTAGTCTATATCGTTATTATAATTTAGAGTTGTTTTATTATTTTATTTGTGATACAGCAATACGTTGTTTATTAAAGCAGATTCAAAGGACATGGCACACATAACATGGGATTCTGACTCTCGAACGATTATTTCAAAATTTGAGTAAATTGTTTCTTTGATCAAAGAACATCTTTAAATGGGACATTTTTGTAGGCCTATAGGGTGCCCAAAAATCACTGAGAAGTTGAGTACTGTTTATTAATTCCAATATAAACGCATAAAAAGAGTAAAATTTTGTCTAAATCCAAAAAAATATTATTTTATATATTTGTTTTTTCAGTTAAAATATTTTGATTTAACTTTTAACATATACTGGGTGGTCCAGTATCGAATAAATCTTATGGATTATGCCAACTAAAATGTTTATATCGTGATATACTTGTATATATTTTTAGAAAATATACAGTTCTGACAGTTTATTAAGGTAAATTTAAGTTAAAATATTTTGGTTTATTGTCCCAAATATACAGTGATTTTGGAATTAAACATTTTTTTGGTTTGTTCCCACAAGATATTTTGTACATATAAAGAGGTCAAGTTTTAAAATATGCACATTTTATGGCAATGTTTTAACGAAGAGATAATAAAATTACAATATTAATTTGTACCTATAGGTGATGTATCTAGAAGGTTTCATTCACCATGCCTCCTGGATTTACTTATATTTTTAGGATAAGTCGTTTTAAAATTGTTTACCGCAAAGAATTACTGGTGTAAAATTACTTATTAATAATTTAATATTTTCATTAAATTTTTGTTAATTTGGCAAAAGTAAAAATTCTGAAGATATATACAATATATCATAAAATTATTATATTACTTGGCAAAAACATGTTTATTTCTTCGATACTGTAGCACCCTGTATGTGTTGAATAGCAAATCACATTTTTTAACTCTGAGCAAGTATGTAAATAATTTTTTTGTTGGATTTAGATAATAGATCAGGCTTTTTAGGCGTTTAAATTAGTATTAAGGAAAATGGAAGCTTTAACTTCTCAGTAATTTTTTGGGCCACCTTGTAGGCCTGCACAGGAATGTTCTATTTAAAAGATGTTCGTATTGACTTAAAAGCAACATATTTAAATTTTAAAAAATCGTTCAAGGGCCGGAATCCCAGGTATGTGTGCCATATCATCTAGTTACTTTATTAGTTACTTAATTATTTCAAAAACCAGCAATTATTGACGTATGGTATTATTTACATTTTCAATGTAGAATTGAATGAAGAAACTTGGCCAAATATAAAGAGCGTTTCGTTTTAAAAAAATGTACCTAACAATGAAAACTTTTATTGTTAATATCGACTTATCCTTAAAATATAGGTAAATCCAGGAGTCATGTTGAATGAAACCTCCTAAGTACTTCACCCTGTAAATGTACACGAAAATTATGTTAGTTATGGGTAGCTTAATGTTATTATACCCTTGTTAAAAAATTGCCAAAAAAATGTGCAAATTTTAAAACTTTGTACGTCTTTATATATCACAAAATATCTTGTGGGAACAAACCAAAAAAAAAATCAAATATCACTGTATATTTGGGGCAATAAACCAAAATATTTTAACATAAATTTACTTTTGTCAGAAATAAATAATTTCTAAAAATATATACAAGTATATCACGATATTAACATTTTAGTGGACATAATCCATATTATTTATTTGATTCTGGACCACCCTGTATGTGCAAAATGTTAAATTAAATTATTTTAACTCTAAACAAACATATAAAATATTATTCCGTTGGATTTAGACGAAATTTTACTCTTTTTATGCGTTTATGTTGGAATTAATAAACAATTAAGCTGCAACTTCCCAGTGATTTTTTTGGGCCACCCTATAGGCCTGCACAAAAATGTCCCATTTAAAAGATGTTCCTATTGATCTAAGCAACATCACCCAAATTTTAAAAAAATCGTTCAAGAGCCAAAAATTTGATATTTATATAAATAATTAATAAAAACTTAATGAATAAAAGAAAAAAAATAAGTTTTGTATTTTATGGAAAAATATCAAATGTCTACAGTCTATACTCTGGACTCTTCACCCAGTTAGCAAAATTTTTCATTTTTTCAAATGAAGTTGGATTGCTTAATAATTGTTTATAAGTGATCAAACAGATGTTATCAAAATTTGGATCATGTTTCATTATGGGATGAAGTTTTTTTTGGCGGAGTATGAAGTTACTTAAAGAAATCTAAAATGCCCCAAAAAAATCTTGCGAAAAACTAAATTTTTTTACCTTTTCTTTGTTTATTGTTATTTTGTTACAAGCTTTACGAATTAACGAGTTCTACAGCGTGTCCAAGACAAGGAGGGCCAGTATGGGGATCTCGAAACGCTAATAGATAGGTGGGTAGTTTAAATTTGGCAAAGTTGCGTATTGGGGAGCTCAATAATACACCGTTAAAAAAATCAAGTTATCTTTTGTACTTTTGGAAATATGGCGGAAAAACTGAAATTTGCGATTTTCGTTTTTATTTTTTTACTAGTTTGTTTTAAAAGTTAAAAAAAATCTAAAAATACATTTTTATTGGAAATTTTTGCGCTTTATATATTGGTAAAGTCTTTTTTTTTGCGGCGTTTCGTTTTCGTTAAGCCATTATCAGCTTTATTTTTTTTTAATACGGAGCTGGGTTTTTCATTTAATTTTTTTGAATCCCTCATTATCTCAATTACAAAAATGTATAACACTTAATATTTATTTAACAAATATGGAGCGCACCTATAAGAAATGATATGTGTTCCTTCTCTTACTTATTATCTCTTATGGAAAATATGTTTATTTAACAGAAAAATATAAAGTATTTTACATCATTGTAATTGGTATTAAAACTGCTATAAAAAAATGCAATAAACAATTGATGGCCGTATTTAAAAAAATTAAGTTGATGGTGGTTTAGCGAAAAAGAAACACGTTTATAGGAAAATTCAGTTTTTTGGACATATTTTCAAAAGTACAAAATAGAATTTTAATTTTTCAACGGTATATAATTGAGCTCCCTAATACGCAACTTTGCAAATTTTAAACCACCCATCTTACCGTTTCGGAGATCCCCATACTGGCTCTCCTTATCTTGGACACGCTGTATACAGGGTGTCCGGAAATACCGTTCGAATAATTGTAGGGATAATTCTTCTCTTCTTGCGGTGCCATACTCTATTTTAGAGTGTAGGCGCCCTCTCGCACATATCGGTGTTGCGTACCAACTAGACACAGATATGGGGACCACCGGCTTAACGTGCCTTCCAAAGCACATGTGAGAGGGTTTACTAGGCAGAAATACTACACAGTGGTTTGCCATTGCCTTCTGTGAGGTGAGGTGAACGTCATAAGGTTGCTATGGCGATTTAAAGATGGCACCGGGATATAGGGTTTCAATTTTATATCTCTAGAACCGTTTTAGATGGTTATCTAAGTTTTGGCATATGAATTGCTTTTAATAGTAGGCACTTTTCAGTGTTTTTACTAAATTATTATTTTAATCAGGGGCGTACCGAGAGGGGAGACCTCAATTTAATTTTTATTAAACGCCATATTTCTGCGGTAAGCGAATTTAACATAAGGTTCAAAAATAAAGTTTTTTTGATTATAATTGTGTTAATAACAGTGTAATAAAAAAAAATTGTTTTGACCATGCATGCACTATTTTCTTTGAAGAGTGCTTTCTCGAAAACGGCTAGCCTAATAAGTTTTTAACAAAAATACCTTTTTTATTTTATTTATACCGCGAAATCAAAATTTCTAGAGAAATCTGCGAAAATATGACGTTTAATAAAAATATGAGTAAATTAAATCGAGACCTCCCCTGTCGCCACGCTCCTGATTTAGTAAAAACACTGAAAAGCACCCATTATTAGAAGCAATTCATATGCCAAAACTCAGATGACTATCTAAAACGATTTCAGAAATATAAAATAAAACCTATATCCCAGTGCCATCTTTGAATCGCCATAGCGACCTTATGGCGCATTTGCGGGCCTATGTTGATATGAACTTTCTTCATAATTTAACAAGTAGAATCACCCCTGGAATTATTTCCGGACACCCTGTATAACAGAGAATGTATTGTCCAAAGTTTTTTTTTTTAAATAGCTCCTCCCCTATATTCTAAGGCACTAGCCGCCATCGCTAACAAGGATCAATATATTGATTTTTTTTTTTTGACTAAATGTAAACCCAAATCTCTTATTTTTTTATATATTAACGCACTTTTTTATATTTGGATTGTCTTATCTAAAACATAATATAATTAACTATATTTACTTCTACAAAGTCTCTATTTTCTAATTAGTTGCCAATAGTTCTTAATTCCTCAATTAACTTTAAAAGGCCAGTTTAAAATAATAGGAGTTTATAGAATTAAATGTCAAGGCTCTTTATGTCATTAAATATCAGTCTGCACTATATTATCAATTAGTTCAAAAATAGACATTACGTTCAGTAATGAAGTTACGTGTAAAATTAACATTATTTAAGTTACATAGTTCTTCAAAAACTAGTTTTTCACTGAATTGTGTAACTTTATTGAATTAACTCCAAATAATTTGTAATATTTTAAAACTGTTTGGTAAATTTGCATTAAAAATATTGACTATAACATAAACTTTTATACTCTCCAAATCATACATCCCCAAATTTTTTATCCCGTGGACAAATTACCATGTTTTTTTAGTTTTCGGTAGATCCCCTACTTACCTAATATTGAAGATCTTAGTCAACGCCTGTGGGTCGATGAAGACCACTTTGGGAACCATCGCTCTAAATGATGCTTAGCTGAGGCACCAGTACAGGAAATGCGAGAAAATAAATTAATTTACTGCAACTGTTTATTATTGTTTTTTCATATACTGCCCACGAAGAGTTATAAAAAATGAAAGTAGGTCAATTCATCGAAAAACATGTATCTTTTCTGCAAATTGAATATATGCAATATTTGACATTTCTACAATATTTTGGTGCCATGTGTTATGTAAATATGAAAAACATTTTAAATATTTTATATTTTGTCCCAGAGTCCGGTAATTATACATCCAACATCTTATTCTTTTTCGTCTTCTTCTTATTCCCTGGGAGCCGTCTAGAATTAATACCGGAAGCAGCACTTGGGCTTTTTGAGCCTAATCTCCCATTATTTTTTATGCCAATCCTCCCATAAGTCTTGTTTCTCTTACAAGTCTGTATAACCCCGGGACTGGTTGGTTAATATATTCCTGTGGGCTCATTTTCGGTTGCTCAAATAATGCCTGTCTTTTGTGATTCAATGCTTCACATTCGCACAGGATATGGTAGGCTGTTTCTTTTCCCTCGTTGCCCATTCTGCAACTTGGGTCCCCATTGTATGAGTCTATCTTTTGTAGGTGTCCTTTTAGGTTATCGTGCCCTCTTAGCAGCCCTATTGTTATGTGAAGTATTTTCCTACTTTGTCTGAGTAGTTCTTTCATCGTTCTTTTGGATGGGTCCCTTATGAAGCCTTTTCCATCCATCCAAGATCACGATGGAGTATCTAAACGACCTAAAAGAACTTGCCGCCAGAAACAACAGGATAGAACTCCTCTGGGTTCCTAGACTCGGGCGTAAGGGTAGTGAGAAAGTAGGGTCCTTAAGACTATTAAAGCAAGTGACAAAAACAAAAATACACAAATGACAGGTCACTAAGAAAACACTTGCAGAAAATGGGCATACACGACGGCACACAGCATAAAGGCTTTCCGGGGAAGAAGAGGCAACAGCCTCACACATTTTTTTTTATCTTGGGACAGTCCACAAAGACTGAGGCCTAACCCAGGCCACACCAGACTTAAATATTTGGAGTTTTAGAGGAAAAGGGAAAAACTCTGCGCTTAGAAGGTCCATAGTCTGCAGACGCGTAGCAACCGCAACACCTAGACTTACGTTTTTTTTTACTGGACCCAGATTTTTAGTATAAGATTTAACAGGTCTGTCGCACAAGGTGGTTGTCACTAAATGATTCCCTTTTCGCAATTAAAGTAAAGTATGTAACAATTATGAAAACATTGTACGAAATAAACTGGATCCCAGTAAAAAAAAGCGGAAAGAAAGTCAAAATATTATCTTGTGTTTTATCTTAAATAGTAACAAAATATTAAAATTCTGGTTTAAAATAAAATAAAGGCACTGCTGACTGCATGATAATTATAATACCAAACACAAATGTTGTTACCTAGGCGATGTAGATAGAAAAAGTTAAAGAGAAAAACGCCATTTTTGCTTATCACCACCCGTAACGTGTGGATAAACAGGGAATATTTAGAATGGTGGCAAAACGTTATACCATTGATTAAAACATAATTTATATGCAGAAAACATAAAAATTGATTGATGATGTAGGTAATTAAATGTAAAATATTATGCAAATATGTAGAATACATTATTTAATATTAATTATTATAATAAGCGTCGATTAAAGGTTGAATACAAATATAAAATAAATATAAACTATTCTTTATTTATCGAAACTCTGGGTTGGTTGGTTGATTGGTTGGTTTAAGCAGACTTGGTCGCGTGCCCATATTTGAAGTGCAGTCCATTTGCTTATTGTGATCCCCGTTCTTGTTATAGAAGCCCGCTTCCTCAATTCTGTCTTATAGATTTCTACCACGATGTTTATGCGGAAGAGGATTTTCGCTGTATATATTCTCAAACCGTATGTGTCTGTATGGAAAAAAAACTGCTGTTGTATATTACTTTGAGAAAAACCTTAACCGGCACATTACATAAAAAAAGCTTAGGTTTTTTTTAGAGTCAAAAAGTATTTCTTCCCTTTTAAATAAATATATATATATATATATATATATATATATATATATATATATATATATATATATATATATATATATATATATATATATATATATATATAATATTATAATTAATTTTATTTTAATAATTAATAAAAAAATAGTTTTTGGGATATCTCTAATTAAAAAAAAATAATTATATAAATATTTTTAATATTAAAATTATTTAAAAATAAATTTATAATTAATTTTACCCTTTTGGGGGGTTTTCCCGAAAGGGAAAAAGGGTTTTTTCTTTTTTTTCCGGGATTCCTTTCCCAAAACCAAAACTTTAAAAAATTTTAAAAAAACAAAAAAATTTTTTCTTGCCCAAATTTAAAAAACCCAAATTTTTAAAAGGCCCCAACAAAATTAAAATTTTCTTCCCAGGGGGGTTTGTTTTGGAAAAATTTTTTTAAAAATTAAAAATTTTAAAATTAATTTTTTTATAAAATTTATAAAATTTTTTTTTTTTTAATTAATATAAAAATATTTTTTTTTTAAATATATATATATATATATATATATATATATATATATATATATATATATATATATATATATATATATATATATATATATATATATATATATTATTTTAAAAACCCCCCAAAACTGTTCTCAGCAAAGGCATTTTACAAAAGCCGATTCTTCAAAAAAAGGGCTTTTTTTTATTTCTTTTCTTTCCCCAAAAAGCTTGGGGGGACAAACAGGTTTTTTGGGCCAAATTTTCCCCCCCCGGACCCCAACGGTGTCCCCTTTTCCCCTTTTTTCCTTTTGGGGATTTTTTTTGTTCTTTTTTTTGGGCCGAAATGGAGTGCTTGGGGGGGCCCTCCCTCAACGGGCCCCCCTAAAATTGATTTTTTTGCTTTTTTTTTGCAAAGATCTGTATTAACTTTTCTAAGTTTTCAGAGCTTCTCAGATAGTTTTTTTACTATTTTCAACTTAAAAAATCCTTGCGGCTGTTGGTACGGTTAAAAGCGAGACCGGTCTTGGTCTTCCTTTTTTGGTCTTGGTCTTGCAGCAAGACCAAGCCCCAAAAGGCTTTTCCTTGCAAGACCAAGACCAAGACCGGGGTATGCAAGACCCAAAACTAAACCAAGACCGAGGGGTGCAAGACTACGCAAGACCAAGACCGACCTGCAAGACTCTTGCACTTCTGCGACTTTTTTAATATTATAAAATTTAATTTTTATTTTCACTATACAGAGGTATTTTATACCCACATGACAAAAAATTGTCAAAAATGGCTAAAAAAAGGGTTTTTTAAAAATTTAAAAAGTTTCTTTAATTAAATAATAATTTAAAATTTTTCACTTTGTTCTTTTATACAGTTTTTTCCGATAACGAGTAAATTCAATAACATGTTTCAAAAATAATAAGTTTTGTCAATAGTCCCACAAAGCTCTATATCCCCGAAACCATTACAACAGAAAAAAAAAGGGGTACAAAAGTTATAGAAGCTGAAAATTACTTTTATATTCCTAATGTTTTTTTTTTTTTTAGCTATTGGTGATTACACAGGGTGAATCAAAAATTTCACAATATGAAAAAAAATTATTTTTGTTCCACACAAAAGTGGCACCATTATATTGCTTCTTAAAACTAAGATATAAATGTAAAAAAATGGATTAATAAAAAATAATTTTCCATGTCATATGGGGGTATTTTTTATACAAATAATTTTAAAAAAATCACTTTGGTTGACAAAATAATATTTAAAAAATTATTATATTTTATATAATTAAAATTTAATTTAATATATATATATATATATATATATATATATATATATATATATATATATATATATATATATATATATATATATATATATATATATATTTAATTTTTTAAATTGATTTATTGCCAAATTTTTTTTTTTTTTAGGTTAAAAGCTACAAATAAGGGAGTTTTGAGTGACGGTAGATTTTTCGAAAAAATTTGAAATAGAAAGTAGTTTTACATTTTACGCCCTTTTTTTCTATATTTTTTTATGTTCAGTTTTTCACCATCATGAACGGTTTCGGAGATATCGAGCTTTGTCACACTATTAAGCCACCTTGTATATGCAGAATGTTTATAAAGTATTTGTGCCAACTTGTTTGACTTATTCAAAGAAAAAAGTTTATATGAACTTACAAGATTTCCGATTTTTTTTTAAGGAGAAACCTATGTTTACCTATTAGAATCATTTTTACGGAAATTTAGCATCTGGTTGAAATTATTATTTTTTTCCGTTCACACAGTATACAGATTTGTTTTAATTCTATATGCTTTTTAAAAAAAAATTAAATAATTCTTATCACTAAAATATTTCTATGTACCACTAAATATATAAAAGCAGGTTGTGCCTACATTTAAAATATGCTTTTTAATCAAATAATTAAAATGTACGTGTAAGCTTAAAATAGGTATACTTTATTATTTTAATGCAAAAAATATAGTCGCCATCTTAATTTATTTTTAAGTATTAAAATATATATTTTATTTAAGATTACTTACTTTAAATTATTACTACAAAAAAAACCCCAAAGCCCCTTTCGAAGACCAAGACCAAGACCAAGACCGGTTTTTGGGTTGAAACAAGACCAAGACCAAGACTAGCCCGGTCTTGGTCTTGGTCTTGCTTTGCTCATCACTAACGGTAACAGGTAATGTTAAAAACAAGATACAAGCCGCTATAATTTCTAAGAAACTTGATACTCTAATATTTAATTATTATTAGGTCAGCAAGATTTTTTATTGTGAAAAGTTTTTCAATTTCTGATTTAAGGCATAGTTTTAAAGGAATCAAACATAAATCCAGATGATTTAGGACGCTCCCTAAATCGTTTGGAGTATATTCGTGAATTTTAAAATTATGACATCATCATGAGTTGTTATTTAAATTTTTATGAGTTAAAAAAATAAATTTTTGGTTTAAAAAAAACCTAAAAACCAAATTTTCGTAAACGTTTTTTAATAATGTGGTAGGTACCTTTTGTAGATTGTTGGGTTTTTTTTAAGTTTTGATACTGGATTTAGGAATTTAAATATATCAGTAAACATATTAACCAAAATAAAATCGTAACTTTTAAGTATATACTTCCATGTAGCAAATATGTTTAAAAAATTTTTATCAAAATTCAATAAATAGTTCTGGGTGGAATTTCTATGTCATTGTATATTTTAACTGTGACTGAGTTATCATATGATTGGAATCCCCCGTATATCAACTATTTTCGATCCTCCGTAGAGGGCACTAAAAAAAGTTAGTTTTCCGGCAGACCTCGCGGATTCTAGTTTTCAGTCGGTTTTTCCAACCTGCGTGACTAGTGTTGGTAACGTGAGGTAACAGGTAACACTTTAGCCGTTACGACTATCGATTGTGTTATTAGACTGGCCGCTTTGTAATTAGGGATGGTTGTGCAGTAAAGTAAATGCTTGTAGAATTTTGGTTGTGGTTAGTTGTGGTTAGTTGGGTGTCGTTTGAAGTGTATGTTTTGAATTGACTAGTGTTGCACTGTTGGATAGATGAAAAGTGGTGGTAATTTATTTAAAGAGATTGTACATGGTCTTTGATTATATTTACATGGTATCTGGAGGCCTATATTTTTAAAGATAGAAAAAAATGTTTTTTATGAAAAATGTATGTTATTCTTTATATTATCTTTTTAAATTATCGCATTAAAAAATGTAAAAATATAGGTAACTTTAACTTTTCTAAATAGAACACTCTGTATATTATGCGCTTCAATAAAAGATCGTTTCATGCTGATTTCAAATATATATACATTGATGATATTTGGGTAAATCATTTTTAAAATATTTTAACTTAAATTTAAAATAAATTCCAAAAAAGTTTCATATTAATATCAAGAAAGCCATGGAAACAATAAAATTGTTATGTTGCTAAATTTGATGAGGGTTTTCTTTGGACCGATAATGTGTATTCTTGCGGTTAAACATTCCTGCTATAGTAAAGGAAGACTCGTCGGTGTAAAGAATTTTATATAAAAACTCTGGATCTTGCTGCATAAGCCCTGCAATTTCCAATGCATACTCAGGTCGGTCCTACATGTTTTGTTCAAAAAATTCTGGATGGACATAAATATATAAGGATGAAATTTGTAAAATTTTAAAGTTGAATAAATTTTATAATTTTTTTTTTAATTTATAGATTTATACTTCAGGATTTTTTAAAATTATTAAAATTAGTTAGTGCTTATCCAATAGAAAAACATAATAATTATCCTGGGAAAAAAACGAGGATATCCTTTTTGTTTTTTTTTTTGTGTTACTTTTTTATTTTGATAGTGTTTATATGTACATGGTTCCCATTGTTAAGGATATAATAAGTAATATTCCCTTTACACTGTCGTCACATTATTATTCTTCCCTAAAAAAGAGGCACAATAGCAATTTTTTTTTCTTCTAATAACCCATCGGCAAGAGAGTAATTTAAAGTATAATAGTTTAAATGATAAACCCAAACTTTTTACAATATCGAGCGTCAAATTTATCATAATAATTTTTTGTTTCCA
>JAHBCN010006955.1:0-45963 GCA_019359885.1 Listronotus oregonensis
ATATATATATATATATATATATATATATATATATATATATATATATTATATATATATATATATATATATATATATATATATATTTATATATATATATATATATATATATATATAATAAAAAAATTTAAAATATTTTAAATTTTTTTAAAAAAAAATTTTTAAAATTTTTTTGGGGGTTTTTTAGTGGATTTTAAAAAATTTTTAAAAAATTTTTATTTTAAAAAATTAAAAAAAAAATGTTTTTTTTATTGGGGCTATAAAATTTTAAAAATTTAAAAAAATTTATCTAAAAAAAATTTATGGCATACTTGATTAACCTTGGCCACGGATTTTTAGGAAAACCCAAGACTAAAATAGACCAAAAGTTTTTTTTTGTTTTAAATCACGTTTCTGGGGAAATAAGAAAGGGAATTGAAAAAAAATATTTTCTTTTTTCCATATTTTTTGCAAAAAAGGGCAAATAACGAAAATAAAAAAGATATCGTAACTATTTATTCCATTACTATAGAACTTTTAAGTAGTGATCAAATAAAAACCAAAAAAAAACTTTAGGCCATTATTTTTTTTTATTGAAATTTTAAATGGGGGATTTAAAAAATTTGCTTTTTAAATTAAGTCAAATATATCTAGGATCAGTTTTATTGTGCGTTCAGATAAAATAATGAACATTTCATAACATTGTATTATATGACAAACATAAAACACTACCTATATTAACAGATTTTTATATGGGTTGAAATATAGATACCTATTGGTCATCTTTTATAATAGAGATTTGTTTTTGCAAAGACAACTTTTGTAAAAATACAGATTACAAATAGACGTTTCTTTGTTTTCCATTATGTTTATAAATGTCCATCAAGCTGTGCTAGAATGTGTGTAGGTTTGCAAGTGCTAGCGTCCTAGCTTTAGTGCTATTTTTTTAAAAAAAGAAGGTTACAATATTTTTAGTGGAATTATAACAACGTAACAGATTTATCTGGTACAATAAAATATAAAAATACAACAAAGACAAAGCCTTCTCTGTTTTTGGTTGGATGTGCGAGGTGACAGGCATGATTTTGCTAGAAACCATTTAAATTAATGTACATAACAAGAATCAAAATATGCTTTTTCTCGGAAACGTCCCGATCATTTATTAAACATATAAAATGTAAAAAAATGAAAACATGAATTTTTTTCTACTTTAATCTTTCAAAACTCTGTAACTATTGTTCGTAGAGAAAAATTGCAGAGTAAAAAAAGTTTCAAAGGTAAATTTTATACAAGATATAATTAGTTAGAAATCGCAGAATACATTACACTGGTTGTAAAATAAAGAACTATTTGTTGCCTTAAATAAATTGAATATCTTCGCGAATTTTTGGTAAAAAACTTACTACAACTATGGTTTGAAAGTACTTGGTCCGAATTTCGAGTGAAATCGACCTTTGTAGGTGAGGAAAACCTACTATTTCTGTACCAATAGCTTCCTTGCAGTCCCTACCATGCACACCGGCTCTTTACTAAGGGCAACGAAGTGCGTTCAAAAAGCTATAAGCGATTATTTAGTCCAAAAATAGCCATTTTTTTACGATTTGGACCAAAGTTCGAGTAAAATCGACCTTTCTAGGTGAGGCTCATCTACTATTTTGGTACCAATGGCTTCCCTGTAATCCCTAGTATGCACTCGACTCTTTAATAAACCCAGCAAGCGCATTCAGCAAGGCGGTTATTTACCGAAAATAGCCGTTTATTCACGATTTAGTTTATTTTGAGTGAAATCGACCTTTAATGTTGGGGAGAACCCACAATATCGGTAGCAATGGCTTTTTTTTAGTCCCTTCTATGAATCCAGCTTTTACTAAGCCAGAAGGCTTTAAAATTAAGCGGTTATTTGCCCAAAAAGCCCCATTTAAATTTCGAGTGAAATCCCTTTTAGGTGAGGCTCATCTCATTTCGATAAGGCTTCCTTTTAACCCCTTTCATACACCCCACTTTTACAAGCGAAGCGTGTTCAATAACTATAGAGGTTGATTTCACTCGATATTTGGACCAAATCGTAAAAACCGAAAAAAGGCTATTTTCGGGCTGAATAACCTTATACCTTTTTGAACGCGCTTCGCTGGTTGTAAATAGTCGAGGTGTATGGTAGGGACCAAAAGGAAGCCATTGTCCCAAATTGGGAAATTTCCCCAAAAATGTCGTTTCCTCGAAATTTGGACCAAATCGTAAACTTTAAGCTAAATAATTGCTATAGCTTTTCGCCTGGCCCTAGAAAGAGTCAGATGGTAGAGACTATAAGGAAGCTATAGATAGGTGTGCCTCCCCAAAGGTTAATTTCACTCGAAATATGGGCAAATAGTGAAAAAATTGTATTTTGGGCTAAATAACCGCCTATACTTCTGAACGTGCTTCGCTACGTGGTAAAGAGTCTAATGATGGTAGGGACAAAAAAAAACCATTGCTACCGATATTGAAGGTGTGCTCCCCCCAAAAGGTCGATTTCCTCAATAGGACAAATCTGAAAAACCTATTTTTGGCCAAATAACCGCCTATGTTTTTGACCGTGCTTGGCTGGACTTAGTAAAGGGCCGGGGGCTACAAAGATTACGGGAACCCCCATTGGCCGAAAGTAGAATGCCTCACCTAAAAAGTCGATTATACTCGAAATTTGGTCCAAATCTGAAAAAACGACTATTTTCAGCTAAATAACCGCTTATAACTTTTTGAACGCACTTTGCTGGACTTAGTAAAGCATCGGAGTGCATGGTAGGACCACGGAAGCCCAATGGTACCGAAATAGTAGGTGTGCCCCACCTACAAGGTCCATTCACTCAGAAATTCGGACCCTCGTGAAAAAACCTCACCTACAGAGGTCGATTTTACTCTAAATTCGGGTCAAATTGCGTAAATGGCATTAAAACGACGCTTTGGCTGGACGAATAACCTCCTAAACCATTTAAAACAATCCGATTTGAGCTAGTTAAGTGATTAAGCTGTATTGTAGAGATCTTTACAAAACTACTGTTACCAATTTTGCCTGTTAAACATTTGAGTGAGAGCCCGCGACGCCCAGACCTTTGTTATATTATAAAAGCTGAAAATTCTTCTATACATGTCTCCTATATAGGTATAAGCAAACCCAGCTATAAACCTGGTCCGGTGGCTTTGGCAGGTAACAGGTAGTAAGGTGAGTAAAATTGTGTTCAAATTTGTGATAAAGTATAAAACTTAGTTTCATATATTTTAATTTACAATCTAAGAAACCGCCTGTCTATTGGCGGACACTTCGGCGGTAACAATCCCTTTCAGACACCCTTGAGTATGATTATTTAATAATATACTTTCGTCATAGTTTAAAATCTGGCTTTTATATATGTTATTCAGAAAACTATACGAATAGGTGTTTAAATCCCCAGTCACTTTCGATGGTTCCCCTATCTTCCCAGGCAACATTGAAGTCTCCTCCAGGCGTCCGCGCGATGAATAAAGCATGTACGTTGGTGCGAGTGAAATAGCATGATCGGTCCACGGCGATCTCTTTCTGCGCATCAGCTGTCTCGTACTACGTATTATATATTGTGTAGTGTGAACTGTTATACGTACAGAAAACGTTGAATAATTAATTTGTAAAGTTTATTGAATAAGTGGTCCAGTTGTGGTAAAGTGTTATCGTGGAAACAGAAGAAATGGATGAAAACAAATTAAGTTGTTTTATTTGTGAGAAAAGTGAAATTGTTGAACGTTCTGTATGTTGAGGCGATGAATGAGATTGTTCTGCGGAGGTTGAAGGCTGGAGCTCTATTAATTCAGTAAATAAAGTTTGGTCTGATGGTGTCGGAGATTTTGTTGCGAGTTCAGTATAGTTGACTCAGGTACTACCGGTGTATCTGGAGAGTTGTCTACACTGAACGACTTTTTGTTTGGTCTTTTTTTATTTTTTAAATCTGCAGGCTAGAATTATAATATTGTTTATTAACGCCTGTGAATGTTTTATGGCATTCCCGGTGATAACCTCCATCTGTATATTCATCAGGTAAAATAATGTTCGAATATTTAAGGTTATGTCTTTTTCTGACTTTCAAAACAGTTTGACACTTTTTTAATGTCTCTTCAGAAAGCAAAATTAATTTTCCCTCACTTTTCTCACAAATAAAACAACTTAATTTATTTTCATCCATTTCTTCTGTTTCCACGATAACACTTTACCACAACTGGACCACTTATTCAATAAACTTTACAAATTAATTATTCAACGTTTTCTGTACGTATAACAGTTCACACTACACAATATATAATACGTAGTACGAGACAGCTGATGCGCAGAAAGAGATCGCCGTGGCCGTCATGCTTTTCACTCGCACCAACGTACATGTATATTCATCGCGCGGACGCCTGGAGGAGACTTCAATGTGCCTGGGAAGATAGGGGAACCATCGAAAGTGACTGGGGATTGTGGAAACATTATTCGTATAGTTTTCTGAATAACATATACAGGGTGCCACAGTTTCGAGTGCATGCATGGGGATCTCGGAAACCGTAAGAGATACGAAGTCGGTTAAATTATGGCAAAGTTGCGCATTTAGGTGCCTAACAACATGCCGTTTAGAAAGTTGTAAAATTCTGAGTACTTCCGGAGATATCCGAAAAAACCGAAATTTTGCGATCTCGTTTTATTTTCTGACGTTATTTAAAGACATATGGAAAAACAAATGACACTCTCATGGCCACTTTTAAGCTCTACAAAACAGCTTTGAGAGATTTTCCGTACGACGTTTCGTTTTTGTTAAACCATCATCAACTTTATTTTTTAAATACGGCCCTCAATTTTTATTGCATTTTTTGAAGCAGTTATAATCCCAATTACAATGATGTATAACACTTATTATTTTTCTGTTAAATAAACATATTTTCCATAGAGACAATGAGTTAGACAAGGAACGCATATGATTTCCTATAGGGCGTTCCATATTTGTTAAATAAATATTAAGTGTTATACATTTTTGTAATTGGGATAATAAGGGCTCAAAAAATTAAATAAAAACAGGTCCGTATTTAAAAAAAGTTGATGATGGTTAAAAACAAATCGTGCAAAAATCTCTCAACGCTGTTTTGTATAGTTTAAAAGTGGCTATGAAAAGTGTCTTTTGTTTTCCATATCTCTTAAATAACGTCAGAAAAAAAAAAATGAAACCCGAAAATTTCGTTTTTTCGATACTCAAGTACTCGGAATATAGCAACTTTCCAAAGCGGACATGGTTAGTTACGCAAATACACAACTTCGCCATAATTTAACCGACTTCGTATCTCTTACGGTTTCCGAGATCCCCATGCATGCAGTCGAATCTGTGGCACCTTGTATAAAAGCCAGATTTTAAACTATGACGAAAGTAGATTTATAAATAATCATACTGTAAGGGTGTCTGGAAAGGGGTTGTTACCGCCCGAAGTGTCCGCCAATAGACGAGGCGGTTTCTAATATGATTGTAAATTAAAATATATGAAAACTAAGTTTTATACTATCACAAATTTGAAAGACAATTTTACTCACCTTTACTACCTGTTACCTGCCAAAGCCACCGCGACCCAGGTTGTATAGGCTGGGTTTGCTTATACCTGTATAGGAGGCATGTATAGAAGAATTTTCAGCTTTTATAATATAACGAAGGTCTGGGCGTCGCGGGCTCTTAGACTATTTATTTTTAGCGTACTTAGCTAAGGTGTGACGAACCAGCAAAAATATCCTTTGCAAAAAAAAAATATTTAGTGGATAAAAAAATACCCTTTTATATTTTTTTTTTGGTTCAGTTAAGGTGCGAATTTTTATGGAATTAGTCATATACAGGGTGTCAAAAAAGTCTGGAATATTGCTAATATCTTCCAAGCCGCTCGTAATTTTTCGACAAAAATTTAGCTGGCAACACAATTTGAAAAAAAGCGTCAGATAAATGTAATTTCACTTTCCAAAGTATACAGGGAAAGCCAAAAAGTAGTATCAACTTAGGTTTTTTAAATGGAAACCCCTGTATATTTTTATGTATTCGAATAGATCTTTTCAAGCCAATTTTAACGGTATACAGTTTTATTTGTTTATCTGTCAAACTGATCGAATTATACGATTTAAAAATTTTCGAATAAGCTATAATTTCTACAAAGCACTTGAGAGCTAATTTTAAATAGGAACATAAAAACAAAGTAAATTATGTAGATGTTTCAACTTTAACAGGTTTTATTTCTTTAAAACGACAAGTTTTAATAAACGACCAAAAACATAATTCCAAACTGAAATTTTACAAACGGGAACACGTCTTGCAGTAACAATTAGATTACACTTACTTTATCAAATGTTCAAATTGTCTGCCATTGTTAGCTAGACAATATCCAAGCCTGTCCCTAAATTCTCGTAACAGGTTATCAAAAGTATTCCAACGAATCTCACGCATTTGATTTCTAATTTTTATTTTAAGTGATCAATGTTTTCCGGCCTATCTTTATAAACTTTATTTTTAAATCCCCCACAAATAAAAGTCCAAAGGATTTAAATCCGGAGACCTGGCAGGCCATTCAATAGCGCCCCTTCTCCCTATCCACCGATTTGGAAATTCTCGGTTCAGGAACTGACGCACCTGCAAACCAAAATGTGCGGGAGCACCATCTTGTTGGAACCAAATGTCTCTTCTATTTGGATATAGGATTTCTAACTGTGGAATGACATGTTCACGCAATAATTCCAAATAAAGTTCTGATGTAAGATTTCCCGCAATAAAAAATGGTCCGATAATATTATGACCTATGATACCTGCCCAGACATTCACTTTTTGTGGTCTTTGCGAGTGTGCTTCGGCCATCCATCGGGGATTGACTACAGACCAATATCTACAGTTATGTCTGTTGACAATACCATGAAGCATAAACGTAGCTTCATCAGAAAAGAGAATATTTTGAGAAAAATTATGCTCAGCATTGCACCTCTCCATCATAATTTCGCAGAACTCTGAACGTCTATCGAAATCATCCTCTGTAAGTTCCTGAACCAAATGAATCTTAAACGGACGAATTTTTTCACTTCCAAATAAATTTTTGACAGACTGGTAAGTAACATTATGATTCAGTCCATATTGGCGAAGCGATTGAGTGGGATTCTCTTGAACATGCAGTAAAATATCTATTGCCGTATCACCACCAGTAGCTGTTTTCGGTCGGCCTGATTTGGGTCTGTGATTTACACTTCCCGTTTCGTTAAATTTCTTAAGCAATTTACTTACAAACGATTGAGTAATTGCGGGTCGATTCGGATAAATATGATTAAATAAATCACACACTTCTGCTTGTGATCTCTTGCGATCACCGTATCCAATCATCATAAGTATCTCAATTTTCTCTTTTTCAGTTAAAGCCATCGTTCTACTAATTAAAATGACTACTGTTGTAATTAGAAATTTGACACAAAATGTCATTTAAGTCAACTGACATTAACAGATAAGTACCTGTATAGGCCGGAAAACATTGATCACTTAAAATCAAAATTAGAAATCAAATGCGTGATCAGTTTGACAGATAAACACATAAAACTGTATACCATTGAAATTGGCTTGAAAAGATCTATTCGAATACATAAAAATATACAGGGGTTTCCATTTAAAAAACCTAAGTTGATACTATTTTTGGCTTTCCCTGTATACTTTGGAAAGTGAAATTACAGTTATCTGACGCCTTTTTAAAATTGTGTTGCCAGCTAAATTTTCGTCGAAAAATTAAGAGCGGCTTGGAAGATATTTGCAATATTCCAGACTTTTTGACACCCTGTATATATATATATATATATATATATATATATATATATATATATATATATATATATATATATATATATATATATATATATATATATATATATATATATATACCTTTAATGCCTTACTGAAATCACATTCATCAATCATTTTACAAAAAAAAAGGGTATATTCGTATTTTATATATTTTTTAAAACCTTTATTTATTAGTAGGATAAAAGATTAATTTATTAATTTGTAAATTAAAAATTTCATTTTTAAATACGTTTTCGAAAAACCTCATATAAAAACACAAATCGACGTTTTTTATCTTTTTTTAACAATCAAGTAAAAAATAAGTTTGATTAATGTCAAAGTAACAAATTACTTCTGATCTTTGCGGAGAGGTCTGTCAAAATATAGAAAAGGTTCTCGTAGGGTCTAGAAATTGCTAGATCAGATTTAATAGTACAGAAAACAACAAATATTCAAAATGGAAAACTACATAGCCTTTAGAACCCAGTTTTCGTCGAAATCGGGAAAACATACTGTAATTCATTGATAGAAATTCATAAACTAAATTTAATAATTATAACTTACTACACTTCTATAGCCTAAAAACACATTTGAAAAGTCCATTACAATACTAACAACCCAATACCACATGAAAAAGAATCAAGCAAATAATTTTAGCAACATGGATGTGTCTTTTCTTTGAAACTGTTAGACAATGTTATGATTCAGTTTGTTTTATTTGGGATACTCGCCTTACTACTTTTTGGAAAATGGGACCTCTTCGGTCCAGGTCCCGGGGTATACGAGCTGAACCTGTTCAGCTCTATTGACCCCTATGAACTTGCAGATCGCCTGTAACAAAAAAAAAAGAAGAAAACCCCCAAAAAACACAAAATTCACAAATATTACTCTACGTTTCGGTGGCAAATCGGACACCGTTGTCAAGATAGAAACTAAAACAAAAAATTTAACTAGATTTTAAGAAATCTTTGCTCTAAAAACTTAGGAAATTCTGATAGCTTTTTTACGTTTTTATGACGTTTTGTCATAAATGACATTAGGTTATTTGACTGGTGTATGTATAGTATTCAAAAAGACTAAAAAGATGGGTGGTATGGTGTGTAAATTAATTTTAAATTTAACTGAATTTACTTCAGCATCAAGCATAGGTAACCATGTTTTATTTAAACTAACAGATTATTTTGATGCTACACATTTATCTTAATTTAATAAAATAAATGCACTTTTTTTATTTTACGTTTTTTTGAACAAGTTTTCTTTACTAAAATGCTAGAAGCATTCCAGTTTATTATGTGGGTATTATAAAATGCGTGTTGTCAGATTTTTGATTTGTGGAATGCTGAGTTTCTAATGCATGTTCTATGTTTTTTTATGCATTTGGCTAAGGGTTTGGAAGTTTCACCTATATAAAATTTATTACATTCAGAATAGATCTTATAAATAACATTTTTGTGTTTACGTTTATATTGTATGGTTTTGTTTTTGTTACTTATGGTTTCAATAACACTAAAATCTTGGACTTCCATTATCTTTATTTGTTAATTGTTGCACAACGTTTCGGTTAGTGATGTATTTCCAACCGTTTTCAAGTGATAACTAAAAGCTATTATTAAAAGCTATCACTTATATACTATCTCTTGTTTACCGAAGCTTGACCGACTTTTCACGATTCCACAACGGCTGCCAGATATTTGGAATACCCATACTAGGCTTGCTAAATACATTTTGGTTGTTTACAATTATTAGAGCTTTTTTAAATTTTCTTTTCTTCCAGTGGGTTTCTTTATGAATGGTTTTTGCTTGCGACCATTGTACGCGGTGTTGTTTTGACCAAGCGTGTTTGGCAATCCCTGACTACGACGTTTCACCCCGTTTCGTATGTTTTTTGTGTTCTTTAACTTTAACTTCGAGTGGTCTGTTTGTTTCCCCGATGTATACCTTACCACAGTAACAGTCATTATCTGAAATATTGTTGTCTGGTCTCGTCTTAGTAAGAATAGTTTTAGAGTAGTTTGGGATTTAAATGCCGTTTTAATATTATACTTATTCGCGATTCTGCGGATCTTTTCCCAAGTTCCTTTAATATATGGCATTGTCATAAATATTTGGTCATGTGGAGTCTCGTTCAAGTTTGTATATGTCCATTCTTCCGAAGAACTTGCGGGAAAGGTAAATACAGATTTCTTGATCAAGATCCAAGAACATCCATAGAAAACAAAATTTACAGGACCTTAAGAAAATACAAAAACTATCTGACCGATGAAACAAGAAAAACTAAAATACATTTATAACCTATTACCGATTATCCGATAGTGTTGCGATAAAAACAAAAAATATTTAAGGACTACAGTAACAAAATAAAATTTAATAAAAAAAAACCTGCAATGTGCCTAATAGACCTAGATCGCATAAACAGGACTCTCTCCCTCCGTCTCTCTGTTTTTTAAAGTCCTGCAAATTTTGTAAAAATTCATTTAATTTGAAATCAAGATTAAAAATAGGTAATTTATTACTATTAATAAAAGGTATAATAATATAATTTGGTTAAAATTATGTGTAGTTTTAAATAGGCTCTAATGGGTAAAATTCAGGCAATAATTTACTTTATTTACCAAAATATCATTATATTATACAGTATAACAAGCGGAAACTTTGATTTCACGGCTGCAACCAAAGCCAAATCAAAGCTAGAAATCGTAGTTGCCTTGAAACACGAAACAGTAAACTCCACCGAGAATGCAGCTGCCCTGATCAACAGACCTGAACAACCCTCTTTTCTCCGGGATACCTTGCTTCGCTTCAGGGCTGGATTTAAATGGCATTTATTGAACTTTGCTTTATTTATCTTGCATTTGTTAGGTTTTGTAATGAAGAGCTTTAAATATTTTATTGTTATAGTTTTTTGTGTTGACCTAGTTCATTTAAATATTATTTAATGAAATACATTTTAGTAATAGCTGTGTGTAAGTATCGGTATGCTCCATATATCATACTTATATTTTATAGAGTATACTAATATTGTTAATTTTGTTTAACAATGCCAACTTTGCGGCAAGAATAGAGTGGTTATTGATTTAAAAAAAACTTAAAAATATTGCCTATGAGTTTACTATTCTATTTTATTTATCTTTTATATAATACTGACTTTAGACACTATAAATCGTGATCAGTTAATTACCTTAAAAGCACAATGATGGTGACTGTCTCGAAAGAAGTCAGCCAGTTCTTATTTTTTACATTTGACAGGCTAAGTTCTGCAAAGCAAAGGGTTAATTGATCTTGTAAGTGTTACTTTCGAAAATGCCATAGCAGTTGCAACAAAGCTTGGGTTTCTTTTTGCAGTCAGAAAGTATTTCTTCTCTTCTAAGCTGTACTTACTCTATGGATGCTAAATCAAACCAACATAATATTGTACCGATATCTGGGGAATGGATGCACCCAAAACTTTTAGCATTCTAGATTCCAACCAAAGAAGAGCCATTTGCCTTATTATTTAACGTACTTTAATTACAAAGCTTTCTCCTCTTGCCAACCACTGAGCTGTAGAAGACATGTTTCTCTTTTATAGACCTTTTTAGGGCTTCTGCTCCATAAAAATAAAAAGCATAATTTCTCCAACAGATGCCAGCAGAACAACACCAAGTGATACTCCTATGCACCCCTTTTCAGTTCATTCCTAGAAATCCAAAACTTCCTACATTTGCAGAAATATTTATGTCCCTCCTAATTAATATAGTCTCGTATTAATCTTTCTTCAGATACCCACCGTACGTTAATAATAAGGCATCAAACCTTCGTGGACTACCACGAGATTTAAAAAAATAAATAAAGAAAAGTTTGTACGGAATTAAAGTAACGTATTATTAATCATTTATTTATCCTTATAAAACACTGTGTATAATGTGGGATATTTGCTTTTTCCTATTGCCTGTCTGGGATAAAAAAAAAGTAAAAAAAAATACTTCAGGAAACGGAATGTGGTGGAGTAAAGTTTTTTTTATGATACACACTTTATGTATAAATACCCGATTTTTAGTTGTAAGATGCAAAAATTGAAGATTTATATTTTTATTAGTCTGAAAGAATATTTATGAGCAAAGCAAATCGCCCGGATTTTTAAAATGTGACTAGAATGACCCAATACACTTTTAAAAATCTAATGTGCGATGTGTCATTTCGACACTAAAAATGACGCTAAAATAATATCATTATGACACGCAAGGAGATTATAGTATATTAAAGTATAAAGGGCCCCACAGACTATCGTTCTTTTTATCCTTCTTACTCGCCGATTAAAACTGCTTAGTCGGACGACTAAAACTTTTATTTCCCTACACTTAACTTAATTTTAAACCGTCTTAATCGCCGAAAGCACTTAATTTAATTTTAAACCGCCTTAATTGTCGAAAGCTGCAGACGTACACCAAAAAACATAAATGAAGCGTGTTTATTTATCACAAGAATGACAATTAAAGACGTTCTACACCATACACTTCGTTTTTAAATAAAGACGGACGAATCGACGATTAAGATTTCAAGCACTGCCAGAAATTTTCACCGACGTTGTTATGTTTGGTTTTTGCCCACAAACTGGCAATGTTAATCGACGCTTTTGATCGCCACGATTAAAACTGCTTAAAAAGAACGAGGTCTGTGGGGGCCTTAAATAGATATTAAAGTCTTTAAAACACGTGCAATTTTTTGAGCACGATGGCGTAGCCGGAGCTCTCGAAATACAGCAAGTGTTTGAAAGACCAGTTATATACGAATACTTTATGCTATTTTTTATTGCTTTTTAAATATTTGTTATAGTAATATTTTATTTGAAGTACTCATGTCAGATCTTTTTTTTTTCTTGTAAATACCTGACATGTGGCAAAATTCGAGGTTAAAGCTTGGCAATATTATCTTAAGGCCCCCACAGACCTCGTTCTTTTTAAGCAGTTTTAATCGTGGCGATTAAAAGCGTCTATTAACATTGCCAGTTTGTGGGCGAAAACCGAACATAACACCGTCGGTGAAAATTTCTGGCAGCTGTTGAAATCTTAATCGTCGATTTGTCCGTCTTTATTTAAAAACGAAGTGTGTAGTACGTTTTTAATCATTATTCTGGTAACAAATAAACACGCTCCTCTTAAGATATCCGGTGAACGACGCTATCGGCGATTAAGATAGTTTAAATCTAAATTAAGTGAAGGAAAATAAAAGCTTTAATCGTCCGACTGAGCAGTCTTAATCGGCGATTAAGAAGATTAAAAAAAAACGAGAGTCTATGGGGCCCTTTAGACTCTACATTTCTCGTGTTGTTGCTTGATGTATTATCGTAACCTTTAAAACACGCGCGTGTTTAAAAGTTGAATTTAAACACGCTCAGGCGTACTTTAATTAAGCAAAATAGGGTACCAATAAAAAAAAAGAATTTTACCGTTTACAAGTGGCATATATTTATTAACAAAAATATTACTGTCTTAAAATGAAACAATATAAACAATTTTCTTTTATCTTCTTAAGAGTAAAATCATTTAAATCAAATAAAAAGTATTTAAACATTTCAAACATCTTTAAACAAATAATTATTATAAGAATTAAATGAACTAAAATTAACTGAATTTACCATACAGTGCGTCCCAAAAGTTATGTCTAAATTCATTTAAGATTAAGCGATGGGTTTTTTGCAAAAACGCTCGGACCCGTCGATTTTTATTTCAAGTTGCGCATTTTTGTACGTGAAGTTTGTATATACAGGGTGGCTCAAAAATACATTTCGACTATCATCTTCATTTTTTCAAATAATAGCACCTTTTTTCTTATTTCATTTTTAAATTTCGCGTGGAATTCTACGTATGTTGGTCACCTTATCTCTGAGAATTTTTATAAACCGAGCAAAATTCCATTTATTCGTGTTTTTTTAATGTATTTTCATTTTTTACAATGGTGAAGTTAACGGAACGAGAAAAAATAGAAATTCTGTGCATGGTTGGGTTTGGTGATAGAACACGTACTCAAAGAGAAGCTGCCCAATTATTCAATGAAAGCCATCCTGATCGTCCTCCGATATGTCAAAGGGTGGTGAGTAGAATAAAGGCTAAGTTTAGAGAATTTGGTCATGTTAGAGATCTGCCGAAATCTGGTCGTCCTGCTCGAGATGAAAATGAACAACTTGACGTTTTGCTTTCTTTGGAAGAAAATACATGCACTCCTCTGTCGCAGATTGGGGCCAATTTACACATGGTGACATCTGTAGTTCACCGAATAGTTGAAAAGCACAAATATCACCCATATAAAGTTATTTCAGTGCAAGAGTTATTTGATGACGATTTCGATAGGCGAAATGAGTTTTGTAAACGCTTGCAAAACATGTGCAATCTAAATAATATTTCCGATGAAGCCACGTTCTGTTTGAATGTTAGTGTGAACAGACAAAATTGTCGATATTTTGCAACAGAAAATCAGCATTGGATGATGGAGGTGAACACCCAGTACCCTCAAAAAGTAAATGTGTGGTGTGGAATAATGCGCGGAAGAGTAATAGGTTCATTTTTCTTTGAACAGAATTTAACGGGACAAGTGTATCTCGATTTTCTCCAGTTTGAATTAGTTCCAGCATTACTAGCTTTATTTCCAAATCCATTGGACCCCGACTATCCTGACGAAGAACTAATTTTCCAGCCAGATGGTGCTCCTCCGCACTATACTGCCACTGTGCGTTTATGATGAAACCTTTCCCAATCGGTGAATAGGAAGGAGACGACCCATCGAATGGCCTGCTAGGTCGCCTGACCTAACACCAATGGACTTTTTTTGTGGGGATTCCTCAAGTCGAAGGTATTTGTTAATAGGCCAAATAATCTAGACTACTTGAAAGAGAGGATTCGCAGAGAAGTCCGCGCGCAAACTCGGGAAATGATTGAAAATGTGCAACGAAAGTTTATTGATCGCCTTGGATATTGTCAAGCCGTGAATGGCAACCATTTTAAACATTTAATTTAATTTTTGTTCTTTTTTTATTTGTTAGATGAATCGTGTTTTTTTCGATAAGTGTTGACTTTAGGTATATGACATGATGTATGAAACATACGTAGAAATCCACGCGAGATTCAAAAATGAAATAAAAAAAGGTGCTTTATTTGAAAAAATGAAGTTGATGGTCGAAATTTATTTTTGAGCAAACCTGTATATACAAACTTCATGTACAAAAATGCGCAACTTGAAATAAAAATCGACGGGTCCGAGAGTTTTTGCAAAAAACCCATCGCTTAATTTTAAATGAATTTAGACATAACTTTTGGGACGCACTGTATTTGCGGTATAATATGTAGTACAATGGTAAGTAGTTCTTATACTTCCTTTACCAAGAATTTATTTACCGGTGTAGATAAATAAGTTTAAATAGCTTATTTGTACGTTTTAACAAATCATTAATAATTTAAATAAAATTAAGTCAAAAATTAATATAAAAAAATAATATTTAACAAACTTTTTTAAATTTTTTTCCAGAAGGTTTCCATAATGTTTTTTAGTCTAAAAAAATTGCTTCTAATTAAATATAAGTTTATTATTTACATGGCGTTTTGTTAACGTCTTAAAAAAGTTTCTATTTTATTACTAAGGGTGTTACAACCATTAAGTAATATTTAACCTAATTGGTTACGTGAAAAACATTATTCTCGTTAAAATTATACAGGAGCTTTATAGATTTCTTTGAAAGTGTTAGACAATGTAATGGTTTCAATAACACTAAAAACTTTACTTTTAACTTTACTTTACTTTACGGTAAACAAACAACCACTGAGAGTGTCAACAAAAAGACTATTATTAACATGTCCTCCAGAACTCTTTCGAAAACAGAAGAACATCTTCTAGGGAGAGGGCTAAACTTTGCCATAGCCCCAAAACATACATCGATTTTAGACATGATTAGTAGTCTAGAAACAATACGACTCCAGGGACCAGAAGCGGAAGAATTTCGATGGAAAGTTAAAACTGTCTTGGAAAGAAAACAATGTAACTCCACTAATTTAAATGAAAATGAACTAGTAGCTCTTAAAGAGCTTCAAAATGATAAAACTATCAAAATTCTTCCAGCAGACAAAGGGAATGCCACTGTAGTCATGGATGCAATCACTTACGATCGAAAAATAGATGCAGTTCTTCGGAAAGGTAAATACAGATCACTTGATCAAGATCCAACAGCATCCATAGAGAACAAAATTTACAGGACTTTAAGGAAATACAAAAAACTTTCTGACCGATGAAACAAGAAAAACTTTAACACCACATAACAGTAAACCTCCTCATCTCTATGGACTACCGAAAATTCACAAGGACAATACACCCTTAAGGCCCATCACCAGTTCTAGAAACGCACCCACGACTGCATTAGCAAAACACCTTTTAGACCTAATTAAACCACTGGTCCGTAAGACTTCATCTTTTGTTAAAAACTCTAGTCATTTTGTTGACATCCTCAAAAATGTAGAAATAGGACCAGACGATACTTTTGTTAGTTTTGATGTAGAAAGTCTATACACAAACGTACCAGTAGAAGAATCGTTAAACATTATCCGAGCCAAGCTTAAAGAAGACAAAACACTAGTAGAACGGACCCCCCTGCCACTGGATGGAGTGATGGAGCTGTTGACGCTTTGCCTCCGTAGTTCCTACTTTCAGGTGCAAGATGAGTTCTACGCACAGGATGATGGGCTTCCCATGGGTTCATCGCTCTCCCCAGTGGTAGCTAATATTTATATGGAATGGTTTGAGGAACATGCAATTAAAACTTCAGTAATTAAACCAAAAGTTTGGCTAAGATATGTTGACGATACTTTTATTGTATGGACAGGTAATGACGAAGAACTTGAAGGTTTCTTAAAACATCTAAATTGCATCCGACCTTGTATCAACTTCACAATGGAGAAGGAGCAAAATTCGGCCCTACCTTTCCTCGACGTTCTAGTCAAACGAAATAATGGACATGTACAAACCTCGGTATACAGAAAACCTACCCACACTGGACAATATTTACACCAAAATTCTAATCATTCTAACGAAACCAGAGAGGGGGTTATACGTACTCTATACAATCGAGCAGTGACCTTATGCAACAGTAGGGAATCCCTGCAAGAGGAAATAGGCAACATAACTAGGGATCTTAAGCAGAACGGATACAGTGAGAGACTAGTAAACGAAACAATCAAAAAATATCAAAATAAGACAAGAAACTCTAACTTGAACGAGACTCTACGTGACCAAATATTCATGACAATTCCATACATTAAAGGAACTTCGGAAAAGATCCGCAGAATCGCGAATAAGTACAATATTAACACGGCATTTAAATCCCAAACTACTCTAAGAAGTATTCTCACCAAAACGAGACCAGACAATAATGTTTCAAACAATGACTGTATCTACCAAATTCCCTGTGATTGTGGTGAGGTATACATCGGGGAAACCAAGAGACCTCTCGAAGTAAGAGTTAAAGAATACAAAAAACATACGGAACGAGGTGAAACGTCGAAGTCAGGTATTGCCGAACACGCTTGGTCAAAACAACACCGCATACAATGGTCGGAAGCAAAAACCATTCATAAAGAAACCCACTGGAAGAAAAGAAAATTTAAGGAAGCTGCAATTATTGTAAACAACCAAAATGTATTTAGCAAACCTAGTGTAGAAATTCCGAATATCTGGCTGCCGTTGCTGAACCGTGAAAAGTCGGTCAAGCTTCAGTGAACAAGGGATAGTATATAAGCCGTAGCCTTTAGGAATAGCTTTTTTTAGTTATCACTTGAAAACGGTTGGAGATACACCACTAACCGAAACGTTGTGTAACAATTAACAAAATAAAGACAATGGAAGTCCAAGATTTTAGTGTTAGCTTTATAGATGTTTAATGTTTTTCTAAATTTATGTTCTTTATTAAGCTTTAGGACCACCTACACAATTTTTATTTTGTTAGTTTTGTAAAAATCCGTTCCTGTAAACTATCGAAATTATAGTTTTATTTATTTGTACCAGTTTAACAATGAAAGGCCAACAGGGGTATATTCAAGCAACTCGTACTTCAGTGTTATATATTTTGTAGTGTTCCCGAGTCAAACCACCCTTACGCTGTAGGGGTAGCTGTCAGGTGCGTAGTTTACTAAAAACATTTTTTGTTGCAAAATTAAATAGATAATAAAGTGGAAGGGCCTTCATTAGGTATATATGTATTTTTTTATAACAAAAAATCAATCTGCAATACAAAATTTTTGTGATTGAATTTTTACCTATTAAATATGTCAAAATTTAATGTTACCTTAAAACTTAGGGCTTTCTTACGAAAAACACTCATTTGTACTAAAGAATTAATTGACTCGTCCGTTACTTTGTGACAGTACATTTTAACTATGTAAAATAAAACAACTTGAACTTTGTTAAATGTCACGTGTATTAAAATATATGGCGTTACGGCCGTTTCGTAGTACAACTACATCTTCAAGACGCTTACAAGATTGAGATAAAACTAACTAAAATTAATAAATAAATACATTGATGGGTAAAAATTCCAGATGGTACGGGTAGGTTACGTTAGGTAGAATGTTACATTTTTATTAGCAGATACATCTGCTATATATTTTAATACACGTGACATTTAACAAAGTTCAAGTTGTTTTATTTTACATGCTCATTAGTACTGTTGTGTAATAGACATTTAAAAACTTGAAGTCACAAATAAACACTTAACATTTAAAAACAGTTATACATAATAAACGGTCTTCGTTTCAACTATTTATTTTTTTTTTAATTGTAATTTATTTTTTGATAGTTTATAGAACTACTAGCACCATCTTACCATTTTACCAAAAAGAATAAATACTTATGTGTTTAATATCAAGAAATGTGAAAAACTGTAAAATATATTTAAAAAAGCAGTGAGGTAGAGTTCTTTGCATATAGATGATAATACAGAAATATGTTTTATTTTTGTGTGTGGTTATCTTGGGGCAGTAGTAAAAGATTTTTTTTTAGTTTATTTTAATAAATGTGTTTTTTTTTTTAATTTTATATCTAAATATTATTATATACTGGTTATGTTGTGTAAAAATTGTTTTAATTATTAATGTGATTGCAATAATGCATACTTAAATTATTTTGTCTGCCTTTGTGTTTATTGCCTTTTTGTTTTTTTTTTGAATAAAAACCATTTCTAGGAATTCTCTCTTTTGTGTATTTGTTTCTGTTTTCAAAATTTTTGTATTTTCGAAATCAAAAGTATGTTTTTTCTTCGGTTGGTTTTGTTAGAGCAGTTTTGTTGCGTTTGTCGTATTTATGACTATTTAGTCTGTTTTTTAAATATTTGCTTGTTTGTCCTATGTAAACGCTATCACAGTTATTGCAAGGAATTTCATATATAATATGCCTTTTTTTGTTTTTTTCAATTTTGCTCTTGCGATTTGAAGATAATTTTTTAAGTAAATTGTGGCCCTTATGGCAAACTGTAATATTTTCATTTTTAAAAATGTTCTGGATATTTTCAGAAAGTTTGGAAATGTACGGTAAGGATAGATATTTTTTTTATTATTGTCTTTTTCCTGTGGTTTTTGGAATTTATTTGAATTATAAAACTTGTGAATTCTCTTTTAAAAAATAGAGTTAATTAAATTATCAGGGTAGTTATTGAGTTTAAAAGCTTTTTTTGCTTTAGTTTTTGTTTTTTTTTTAATATGGTGGGTCACTTAAATATATCGCTCTATCTACTACTACTACTACTACTACTACTACTACTACTACTGTACCAAGATAACCACCCACAAAAATAAAACAAATTTCTGTATTATTATCTATATGCAAAGAACTCTACCTCACTGCTTTTTTAAATATATTTTACAGTTTTTCACATTTCTTGATATTAAACACAATATTTATTCTTTTTGGTAAAATGATAAGATGGTGCTAGTAGTTCTATAACCTATCAAAAAATAAATAATATTTATAAAAAAAAATAAATAGTTGAAACGAAGACCGTTTATTGTGTATAACTGTTTTAAATGTTAAGTGTTTGTTTGTGACTTCAAGTTTTTAAATGTCTATTACACAACAGCACAAATGAGTGTTTTTCGTGAGAAACCCCTTAGTTTTAAAGTAAGATTAAATTTTAACGTATTTAATAGGTAAAAATTCATCAAAATATATATATATATATATATATATATATATATATATATATATATATATATATATATATATATATATATATATATATATATATATATATATATATATATATATATATATATATATATATATATATATATATATATTATATATATTTATATATATATATATATATATATATATATATATATATATATATATATATATATATATATATATATATATATATATATATATATATATATATATATATATATATATATATATATATATATATATATATATATATATATATATATATATATATATATATATATATATATATATATATATATATATAATTATACATCAACATTGTTGCATCATTTTAGTTGGCTATCATTTTTGCATCACATGAAATACTGAAGTATATACTATTATTATATGTCAAATTGATCAAATTTTTGAGGCAATAGGCGATAACGTATTCAATTTTTAATATATAAAAAAAAAGTTTTTTCAATTCATATAATCATCATTGTTACGTCATTTTACTTTACAGTTACTGCTGCGCCACAATATATAACATTTCACTTCACCACCATTTGAACATCAGATTGTGAATATTTATTTCACATAAACGCACTAGTTGCGTCAGCATTGTTGCCGTGTTTCTGAAGTAAAGAACAATATATTTTTTAAACAAAATTTATATTATATGGTTTTGCCGGCTATGTTAAATGCTACATCAAATAAAGAACGTTAAGTTACGTCGACGTTGGTAACTGCGTCAAAATAGAAGAGTAGAATTCAGTTTTTTTAATTTAGGATATGAAGGAAATAATAATACTATTAAAAAGATTCGTCGAGTTTCGGCTTTACACACGCAGTGTGTATATTACACAAAATTCTAATACCTGCCTACTTCAAGTAACTTCTGACTGGCTAACTAAGTGGAAATTTGAAATTTGAAATAGGCTTTAGGACACAAGTAAAGAAAAAATTCTGAAAACTGCACTTTTCTACTCGGAATGCCCTAAAACAACGGCAGTAGATTTGGGGAGTATTTAAAAGTTTGCAATCTGATTGAATCTGAGTTTCTGAGGCCATAGTTGTCTTAAAATTTAAAATGACACAACATTTTATTCACTAAAGATGAAAAATTGCGACATTTTACCTATCGGACAGTCCCATTCTACTTGGAAAAAATATCTTGTCACTTTCTCTTAATCATTTTTTTTTCACCAAAAGTATGTAAAATAAGGATCAAGTTCCTATCTAAAAATCTCAGTCTCTTAAGGTACTGAGATCTAAATTTAGAACCAAGTTCTTTTTTTTCACTGGGCAAGTGTTTTACTGATCTGGCTGAAAACTGGTGCTCAACGGAAGGACTAAATGTCAATCCAAGTAAAACAATTATAATACCGTTTACAAAAAGGAGGAAAACAAGGTTTATAGCTCCTAAGTTAAACGGCATTACGATCAAACTTTCTAAAGAAGTAAAATATCTGGGAATTGTTCTTGACCAGAAACTCAATTGGAACTCGCAAATAAAAAGGACTATCGCAAAAGCATCAGCGGCACTATGGGCATGCCGCAAACTATGTGGTAAAACATGGGGTCTAAAATCCAAAATGATCTACTGGTCATACATTACAGTTGTAATACCTATAGTTACTTATGCCTCACTGGTCTGGTGGCCAAAAACAGAGGAAAAAACTACACAAGGAAAGTTTCTAAACTGCAGAGCTTGCCTGTCTGGGAGTTACTGGAGCAATGAAAACTTGCCCAACGGCAGCTCTGGAGACAATGTTGAACCTCCTTCCCCTGTACCTGCACATAAAGAGGGAGGCGATACTGAGTGCCTCAGAGTAACCCAGACACAAAATATAAAGTCAGGAGACCTGACTGGACACCTTAAAATTTTGTAAAAATCAAGATTGAACCTCTGACCAAACCCACGGACATGATGCCTATAGTGCGGGACTTCCAGCGCTCTTTTGAAGTGGTTATTCAAGACCGTCAAACTATGAGTGATAATGCACCAAAGCATGAAAAAAGCTCACTTGTCTGGTACACTGATGGATCTAAGATGGAACAAGGGGTTGGAGCTGGTGTCTTTGGACCTAGATGCAGACTTTCAAAGTCTCTCGGCAGGGCTCTCTCCATCTTCAAGCTGAAATCCATGCAATTGAAATTTGCGCTTCTGAATGTGCCAAAAAGGCCTTCGAGAGCAATCATATATATTTTATCGGACAGCCAGGCTGCTTTGAAGGCATTGACTTATGCACTAATTCAAAACTAGCCTGGGAATGCCGACAATCTCTAAACCAACTGGCCAAACACAACAGAGTTACTCTGGAGTGGGTACCAGGACATGAGGGAGTGGAGGGCAATGAAATTGCCGATCAACTCGCAAAGGAAGGAGCACAGAGACCATTCTATGGACCTGAACCCTTCTGTGGCACCACTAGAGGCCACCTCTACAAGGAACTCAGAATATGGGAAAAAAGGCAAAAAGAGACTTACTGGAACAACATCCCAGGACAAAGGCAGGCGAAAAGATTTATTTCGCATTCACCTAAGTACACCAAGAAGCTACTGGAACTTCAATAAAATGAACTTTAACTGGTTACCGACTTCCTAACATTACATGGCCCTTATAAGTACCACCTCAAAAAAATAGGAAAGACTGAGGATGAACAATGTCGGTTTTGTCATGAAGCAAACGAAACTGCGAAACACATTCCCTGTGAATGCAGAGAACTGACCCGACAACGGCTTAAATACCTCGACTCCTAGAGATATTATTCAACTTGCACCGCGTAGTATCCTGAACTTTGCTAAAGGTATAGGAATTACCGGGCACTAACCAATGAAGGGTATTCACAAAGATCTCTTTAAGTCGAAGTGAAGGGCTACACTAGAGCCGAGGCGACCCCGTTCATTACATACAATGCAATACAATACAATACTGATCTGGCTAAGTTAGTGAATGTTCTTTTTTTAATATTAGTAATGTTTTTCACTAAAAGAAGATCAGTAAAAACTTGCCAAGTTAAAAAGAACTTGGTCTAATTTTAGATTTTGTTATTTTCAGAGGCTGAAATTTTTGGAAATTAATTTGGCCCATATTTTACAGGAGTTCTTTTTTATAGGATTTACATACTCTAGCCTATATATTTTAACAAGTATAAAATCCAAGGCACATATCGCTTGTCTAGAGCAACAAAGGGACAAGTGCCAAATTTGTAATTTTAGGGTAGGACGAAAAAATATTAATTCTGAAAATTATTATTCATCTGATTTTATTTAAAATTATTATGCGTTGGTAATTTTTAGCAATAAGCTTTTAATTACACTAAATATGGTTGTTGGCACCTTTGTGTCCAAACGTATTTAAAACAAGAAGGTATCGATTACTGTTTCCTTGCGCTTGGTACCTTTTTGCTCATTTTTTTATTTCAAACTTTTGGCACTTGGCAATTTCCTTTAAAGGTACTAAGACTTGTTTTTATGGGTAACAGAGATTTTTTTGTAATATTTTTATGTACCACATTTTAATTAAATTTATTGATCGGAAAGTATATAATTTGGTTAAACGTCAGTGATTTACCAGTACCTACTTTGCAAATTTAAATGTTTAATTCTAAATCTTGTAAAAGAACAAACAGTCATTATGTTCCAAGAATTGTTTATTGTAACATTAGTAAAAGCTCAAAAGTTATTTTTGCATATCATACAGATTTAAACGATTTCGTAACAAACACAAAAAAATTTCTATTTAAAAAAAAAAATATTTTAAATATTCTTGTAAAAAGTAATCTTAATAAGATCAGTCTTTTAAATTAAAAAAGGTGTTTTTTTTACTTTAGTGTACAGATTTTCTACACAAATTTTTATTTGTGGTCATGCCTTATTTTCTAACAAGGGATTTGTATCATTTTTTAATTTTCCTTCTTCAAAACTTTAAGAGTAATTAGTGGCGTACCACAAATATCTGCCAAAATAGGCCGGTCAAATACCGTATGAACACACTTGTGGAAATAAAAAAATCTACTTTAAAAAATTGCCTCTTGACACAAAGCAAATGGCCAAATTTCATTAAAATATCTAAAGTAGTATTATAGATATCATAATAAATGATTTATTTTTAAAAAAATTACCACCCCATATCTCAAAAGTTAAGACGTTTAGAACATATGTTTATGTAATGTTTTATTTCTAAAACCTAAAACTTGCCCCTTAAATATTGACATTCAATTAGAAAACACCCTGTACATACCTACTGAATAATGATTTTTATTTACAAAGGTACCCAACATGGTAGCGAAATATGTAGAAAATATTTTATATTTTCATATTTTAAATCAAATAGTTTATTCGCAAAATAGCTGAATAAACCTAACGTTTTTACCTAAATACAAGGAAAACAGGCGTCATTACACAGATATTATCTTCACATTTGTTTTAAACCCAAACTGTCCAAGACAATTGAATATAAGTAAAAATATAACACCGTTTCGTCCTTCACTGTATACACAATAACCCCTTAAAATCCAACATATTTTTACATGTAAGACGCAGAATTAGCGTCAAATGAAACTTAAATATATCAGTATCGGAAACAATAATAAAAACAAGAAATTCCCAAATAAAAGAAATCCTACTTGTATATAATTTTTTATATCGATGACATTTCTGCATCCAAAGTCACTTTGTGATATACACTAGTATAATCTGTTGATAATGATGCGTCACTAATGTGGAATGCAATGTTGTCACTGCATTTCGACGCAGCAATATCTATAAAAGTAAAATAATATTCACGCTGCCGGTATACTCCAAGCCGCGAAAGCGACCTCTGCTGGCAATTTCGTGAACGTCAGTATACGATTTTCTAAAAAACCTACTTTTTCTGCGTCAGCTATAAATAGGTATGGTTATATTCAGCGTGACGTCAACAAGCCAATTAAACTGATTGTAATTCTGCGTCAGTATACTGACGCACATCTAAGTGACGCAACATTAAATGTAAATTCAAAATGTACTGACGCAACAATGTCAGCGGGATTATATATATATATATATATATATATATATATATATATATATATATATATATATATATATATATATATATATATATATATATATATATATATATATATATATATATATATATATATATATATATATATATATATATATATATATATATATATTATTTATTTATTTAAATTTAAAACATTTTTAGAAATATATTGACTGTAACCAAAGATAATGCTACCACGGATAAGATGAACCATTTAATGCTATATTTTTAATACCCCTAATGGACTTTGGCTAACGCGAGCCGATGTCCATCGAGAATTTTTGCGCTATCCTTGAACGAAAGTTAAACAGTGTTGCCGGCAGGCCTTTACTATTGGCGTGATGAAACGCGACTAGAAAATACACAATCGTTTAGCCGCCCTTTCTTTCTTCATGTTCCGAATAAGGTACAAGCGACAGACATTGACAATGTCACACATGGTTTCGTACCTCGATTCGCTGGGGCAGGGGTTACCGACTTAATTTTATTCGCATTTACGGAAGCATTGATATCTCCGAACTGATTCAAAACGCCCCATTTAAATGAACCATCTATTCGTAGTAGTATTATCTTTGCTGCAACATATAACTGTTTTGTAATTTTTATATGTTTAAACCTAATAGATATATAAGTAGATGAGGAGATTGGACTGCACTGATTATTATGATCTCTTGTTGTAGTCTATAAGTCCATATTATAAATAAACGAAGCAAAAACATAAAAAAAAATAAATTTGTCTCTTACAGTGGACCATAATCTTAAGAAAACATCCAAACTAAAATACATTAATTGAAAGAATGCCCAAGAAAAGAGTCGTTAACTTATTATTCCAGTGAGTGACTAACTATTCAGTCATATCCTGTAGGAAAACAGCATATTATTCATATTTAAATAATTTTTTTGCTTGGGCATTAAAGAAATTATTAAATTGTTAGTTCTTGTTAGTCAAATAAGGATTTTGCGCTGTTTGCCGGCAATAAATGAAGACTAGTTTCAGGAAATTATAGATGTCAGTGTTTGGCCAACATAATTAGGGCGAGGTAGTAATTTATTTTAAAACTATGTTTTCCTGGGTATGAATTAGTTGTCTTTTTAAGTTAGCTTTAAAAAAAATCGCCATTGTGCGATGCCAGTTTGAGGTTCTTTTTTAAAGTTTAAACTTTAAAACCAAACGTATATTAAATAAATAAATAAATAAATAAATAAATAACCAAATTACCACTTAAACCGCAAGATGTTGTTAAAATAGGTTTGGTACAAAGTATTTACGACCTGTTCCGAGTTGCTTGCTCTTTTTGACGTAAAGAAAAAAGGCGCCTGTGGCAGGCTTAAGTTTTTTACTGAATTAGTTTAGGCGACGCGTAGGGCGTGTTTGTGATTGGATTAGATTTTAAATTGACTTTTAATTGTATATTTTTTTTAATTAAAAAAAAAAACAAGCAAAGTGCTTCAACATTTTTTTTACATCTTTCCCTTTTTGGAATAAAAAAGGAACCTTAAGGACTAAATAATTTCAAAGAAAATGTATAGCTACATATATTTATTTCTCCATGCAAAGTTGGTGTTTACGCAGTCCGGATTAAAACTTTTTTCATTTCCCCTTCTCCAAATTCAAGGTCCCTTTTCCATAACCATCACGGATACCGGCATCTTTCCATGCCACTACTGGTATTGCCATGATTTCTTATCATGTCGTCATTTTGACTCTGCAATCCCAATGACCAGTCTTATGACAAGGCTAACACGATCTCGTTGATAACCTTGATTATGGATAATTTTCTAGCATTACCTCGTTACCTACATTAAAAAAAAACAGTATGTCAGATAAATGATGTATTTTCTATTGACTTTCCTTAAAGCATTTTTTACATATTATAAAAATTATAAAAATCCAAGGTTGTCTTTTTGTTGTCAATCATTTTAGGTGCGCCTGTGTAGTTTTGGTTTACACTGCACTAGGCTACCAGCAATACCTACAAATAAAAATGCTCTGAAAATAACTTTTTAAATAACAATGTGTAATAAATATAACTAAATAATAAGTTTTTTTCTATGCTACATTACTAAAGATAAACTCGTAAAAGGGTTAAAAAAATGAAATTAGAAACTCAAAATATCCATCTAGCGTTGCTAAGATCAGCTAATCATTGTCATCTGAGTGTGCAAGTTAAACGTTAGGGACTTTTTTTACCAAATTAAAACTATATTTAAATTTCTTTTACAATCTTTATTAACTAAGTAGAAAATAATCTAAAAGTTTTCTTAGTGCCATGAACAAGGCCCCAAATAGCTTCAAAATTTGTTAGAATTCATTTATATATAACATATTTTTCGTAGAAAAATTTAAATAAAAGTTTTACAAATGTGTTTTGCCGATATGTATATTGTGTCTTTATTTATTCCTAAACTTATTGTTAATAAAAAAAAAGATATTGGGACCCCAATTTTTACTTGGGCTAACTTTATCGGAAATAAACTGTGCAATTAAGTTCTGGCATGTGTATGACACTATAAAATTATGTACGCTACTGAATAGCAATATTTATGTGGCAAGAAGGGGGCGACAATAACCACCCCGGACGTAGAACGCACCTGTTAGGCAAATCGTAAAGATTTAACATCGAGATTTTAACGCTTATCATTTTATTAGTGCACGCGGTCTGTTAGCACTACCACTTTATTAAGAAACCATTAACTTTTTATGCCCCGTCGCCATGTTTGAGGACAATTTATAAAGTTTAAAATACAAAAACATATAATGCGCTGTTTTTGTAATAGAAATAAATTTAAATTTTAGTTTAAATTTCCGTTCTATTTTAATTTTATCTTATCAACAGTAGCCGACTTGTAATAAACTAGACAGTGTTACCAAAATATTGGCTTTATTAAACAGAAAATACTGACAACAGTAAATTAATGATGACAACTATTAATTGACAATGACAACTATAGAGTGGTGGAGAACTAAGGTGAACAATATAAATAAATTTATAAAATACAGGTTAAATAATTATCACATTCTTCCCTTCCAGTAAAATGTTTAAAATCTATAAAACTCATTTAAATATTTCGGAGACCTTCTAATTCTTCTTGACTCTTTTTCGGACCCGTTTGTCTCTTCAGCTTCACTAATCTCATTTTGAGTAGTAGCAATATCAGAATCTAATTGAGGCGACGAACAATGTTCTTCCGAACTTTGGCTAGGATTATCTGAGGTACTATCACCTTGTACAGTTGAAGCGCTTTTCATCTTCGTCAGTTATTCCTGCGGGTGCTAGGTGTCTATTCGATACTGTAGTTTCTCTTCCGTCCGGTAATCTTACAAAGGAATAATCAGGATTAGATTCTAAGAAGTCTACTTCTTCAACAAGGGGTTCATATTTATTAGAACGAACATGTTTCTTCATTAACACTTTACCAGGAATAGTTAACCAAGTTGGCATGGAGTATCCATTTGTTGATTTTCTTTTATGATTGAACATTCTTTCATGTGGAGTAGCGTTTATGTGCAGAGTAATGATCTTATTGAATGAAGAGCGTCTTGCAAAACCAATTCCCAATTACTAATTTCTAAATTTTTGGATTTGAGTGCTAACTGAATAGTTTTCCAAATTGTTCCATTTTCACGTTCGATTTGTCCGTTTCCTTGAGGGTTATATGCTGTTGTTCTGCTAGTTGATACACCTTTTGACTGCAAAAACTGTCTTAAATCTGAAGACATAAATGATGATCCTCTATCAGAATGAATGTAACAGGGCATTCCAAATCTGGAAAATAAATTTGTTAAATGTTTGATCACAGTTGTAGAAGATAAATCAGCACAGGGAAAAGCAAATGGAAATCTCGAATATTCATCTATTACGGTAAGGAATATTTTGTGACTTGTGAAGGTAGTGGTCTCTTAAAATCTAAGGATAAAAGTTCAAACGGAGCTGAAGCTTTAATTAGTGCTAGAGTTTTTATAGAAGCGTGGTTTTATAGATGCACATACAGGACAGGATGCTATCATAGTTTTAACTTCTTCTACAGAGTAAGGCACATTTTTAACACGAATCCAATGTACCATCCTTTTAACACCTGGATGACAAAGTTCAGAATGAAGTTTTCTTAATTTCTGTAGATCAGGAGTTAAATTGGCACAAATACGAGATAATGCGCCTGCAACATTGTTTTCTTTTCCTGGTCGATAGATAATATCAAATTTGTAAGGTGCAAGTTCCAATCGCCAGCGTTCTATTTTATCATTATTTATTTTTCCTGTATGTTTGTAGTTGAAAATAAATGAAACTGACTTTTGATCTGTAAGAATTTTGAAGGGACGTCCAATCAAGTAATGCCTTCATTTTCGAAGAGATTCTAATATGCATGGGGCCTTTTTTCCTATAGCTGAATGACGACTTTTTACTTTCTGAAAGGGTTCTTAAAAAAAATTTCTACTGGCGACCCATCTTGTAAAAGTGTTGCACCTATCGCATCTTGCTACCGAAACGTTGATTAGTGTTTTCTTTATTTTGTGGATTTTTTGGGGGGTTTTTCGTCTTTTTTGTTGCTGGCGATCTGCAAGTTCATAGGGGTCAATAAGGCTAAGCAGTTCGTTATACCCCGGGGACCTGGACCGAGGTGGCCCCTTTTTTTACGAAAAATTATAAGGCGAATGGTATAACCCCAAAAAACATACTGAAACATGGATCCGCTACAAAACTATAGAACATATGAAAGAAATAAATACATACACTTAAAATATAAACATATATTTTGTCACTTAAAATATGGGATGGGTCACTTAAAATTGGGAATATTATATTTTTTATCCAAATGTATTGCACAATACATTTATTTTATTTTAGATCTCAGGTTCCCTAGATAAAAAAAAATGTGTTTTGGGAAAAAATATTTTATGTATTAGTAAGTAGTATTGTATATGTAATATTTTATGTATTTAGCTGTCGGTGTATCTGTAGCAGGCTTTCTCTGTTACTTTAAAAGTTCGACAAAACCTAAAAAAGGGTTTGGCCTTGCCGCTCGGCCGTGCGAACAAGCGTGCGAGGGAGAAAAAAGATTTTACAATCTTTCGCCTACCAATCAGCACGCAAAGGGGTATATATATATATATATATATATATATATATATATATATATATATATATATATATATATATATATATATATATATATATATATATATATATATATATATATATATATATATATATATATATATATATATATATATATATATATATATTTATATATATATATATATATATATATATATATATTATATATATTTATATATATATATATATATATATATATATATATATATATATATATATATATATATATATATATATATATATATATATATATATATATATATATATATATATATATATATATATATATATATATATTAGCGCCATCTGTTAGCGATAGAAGGTACTACCTATTTCCGCTTGTGTCCACCAGATGTCGTGTCCGGTCTCCTCATGGCTCTGTACTCAGGGCTAATCTAAAATTACAGATAATGACAGGAAAATTAATAATATGCAGTGTTGCCGTTTTGCGGACTTTAGTCCGATTTGCAGCCTTTTAAACGTTGTGTACTTTTTCGGACTTTTTTTCATCAGTGGACTATTTCACTTCTTACCACCGGCAACAATGATAATAAGGTTTTGGCCCTCGGAACTTACTGGAGTAATCAGTATGGCCCTAAGGCTGGAAAGTTTGGAGACCTCTGGTCTACAGCATTAAATTATTTTTTTTTAAATATTCGAGCTAATCTATCTTGGATGCGCGGACGAGTGGCTGGTCCGATTTTTATTTTCAACTGCTGCAGCCGGCCTGGGCCATTTTGCATGGCGGCCGCTGGTGAAACAACATTGGTTTAATATTTTTACTGCGAATATCGTGGTCATCCGTATGGGATTTTTAATTTAAACCATCCAAATTTTTGCAAAGGCTCCAGTTTTGTTGTTGTGTAAATATTTTTGAAAATTAATGGTGAAATTTGCAAAGATGGTCTGAAAATAGCGGATTATTAGATTTTATTCAAGCCGCCCACTTCGAGGCCACATGTTAACCTAAGTAAGTTTAATTATTTTTTTTTTATCTGTTAAGCACTCATATTGATTGGTTTTTACTAATATTACTTTTTGATTACTTTAATATTCCTACATTTTATCGCATAATTTTTGAATGTTGGGAAAGTATTCTGAAATAAGGGCTCTTATTCTCAATACAGTTTGTGTTTTTTTTTTCTCAGACGAAGGCAACTTATAACACTTTATTTTAGTTATTTTAAAATCTTACAGGCACTGGCTTTAGTTTTACATTTTGGAAATATAAATTTGATCTGTCTGGCCTTTTTATAATAGTTTTTTTTCTTTAATGTTATAAATATCTTTTTTTTTTTTTTGGAATTTCTTAATCAGTTTTTGGGTTAATTGACAGTTGATAATTAGTTTTTCTCTTAATTGTCTGTTTTAAAGCCTGTATTTTTTTTTAAATTTTAAGATGTATCAATATTGCTCCGTACTTTCTTTGCTAAGTAAGCTTTAGTTAAGAATCTTAAACTGTGCTGTGCTTGGCAAGGAATGTAGGTTTATTGACTGTAAAGTCTAATGTTAATTTTTTTGTAAATTTCTAATGCTTTAAGGTTTAATTAATATTGATTATTATGCTCTTTTAATGAGTGTAGGGATGTTTTGTGTATATCGATTATTGATATGAGTGATATTGATTTATTAATTCTAGCAACTTGAAGTTTTTTTTTTTGGTTATTTGTGTTATTCTTGTTGACAAATGTAAATTCTTTTTTTTGTAAGTTTCATTAATAAAATTAAGAGGCAGGCATGCGCATTAATAAAATTCCTTTTCAATTTTATATAATCATAAATCAAGATCGGTATTAATCAAAAGAGTTTTTTTTGGTAGTTTTTGGTTTTATTAAACATCAGTGATGTATGATTTGATTTTATACCTAATGAATGCGCAGAAACAGCTATGCCATTAGTAACCAATAATATTTTATTTTTAATGTCTTAAATTAATTTGTGGAAACAATTTTATTTATTTTCGGTATGTTCTGTCAACGACGATAGCACGAATGGCCTGTTGTTTGAATAGTTGTATTTAATTGATTGATTTAGTTGATTCTGTATTTTGAGGACTTGTATTATTGAATAGTTCTCCTTGGGCCTTCAACCACTTCTTTTATATTTGATACTATTGTTTTTTTTTCCTGTAAATTTGTTTAAGGCCTTCAGCCAATTCTTTTGTTAGTTTTTTTTAATTTGGAAATTTATTTAAGGCCTTCAGCCATTTGCTTTGTTTTGTATTAAACTTTAATTTTTTTTATGGTTCAAATTTTAATGCCTACCGATGTTTGTACGGCCTCCAAATTCAAGTTTAATTCCAAATTTGGATACCTTACCAAATTTACGTTCAAACTGACGTCCAAACTCAAGTATAACTCCAAACTTAAGTATAACTCCAAATTCAACTTTAACTTGTGATTTGCCTCAAATTTTACTCCGGGGTTGAGTCCAGACTCTGCAGACCACTCTTACCTGCCGTCAGGAAACAGGCAACCTTTTATTAATTTATTTATTTAACAATTACTAATCCTAATTTATGTAACTTGAAAACTTAAACCTTTTTTTAATTTATGAAATTTAAAACGTCAAGAAATTATTTCAAAATAAATGTAATTTGTTTTTAATCTTTTTGATTTTTATTTAGCTCACCTGATACCAGAATAATTTGTATTATTATATTATTATTATTTATTTTTTTTTTTCTCCTTAATGAGTATTGACCAAGTCAGTTTTTTTTTTTAATGCTTATATGCTAACTTTTTTTGTTTTGTCGTGCACTGATGGTGTGTGATCGCCCAAGCAAGCTCCTATAACATCTAGGGGACTTCCAGTTTGTAGTCCGTAAGAAAACTGGTGGCGCCATAACGAACTCACTATTCCTCACCCTGAGCTGCGGGTAGGTTTGCACGCACACCTACAGCTTGCTTTGGCGTGAAGCTAACCTGTGCACAGGATAAATTTCGTATTAATAGTTTTTATATAAACACTAGAATGTTCTAGATTCTGATGATGGTTTAATTGGAAATAAACCGAAACGTCAAAGAAATGTTTTAATTTTATTTCAAACTAATTTAAAAAAAAAATGACCGAAAAACCCAGGAGAATTAAAAATTATTAATTTAATAACACGGTCAGGAAAACAAAAACTATATACCGGGTGACAACGAAATCACTACCCAGCCTTCATTTTCTTGAATAAAAACATATGGCTTTTAAATTTTAGAATGACATATTATATTATAAGATGCCGATTTTGGATATTATAAGATGTGCCTATCACTTCCGGTTTAACCGGAAACGACATCAACTTTGATTTTTTTAATGGAACACCCTGTATATTTTTCAAAATTTGGTTTCTAAGGATCATTCCTGATATAAAATCTAAATTATATCCTATACCTATCTCTGCTAGTTTTTAAGAAAATGGCGATGGCGATGCACATTATGCAGTTTTATGGAAAAACAAATAAATGATATAAAAAATTATTATATTTAATTTAATTTTTTTGGAAGACTCTATATGTGGAGGTCATAATAAAACTACTTCCGACTTTACCGGAAGTGCTGTGAAAATTGACTTTTCTAATAATGTTACTTCAAAAATTTAAATGCAACACCCTGTATATTATTTTAAATTTGGATTCTACGGGTCATTCCTGATATAAAATCTGTATTATATGCTATACCTATCTTTATTAGTTTTTGACAAAATGGCGATTGAAGATGTCCAAACGACCGCACATTATGCAGTTATAGGGGAAAACAAATAAATGTTAGAAAATTAATAAGCCTAAAATAATTCAGGCCGTCTCTTTGGAGCAATTTTGTTATTTTAATATTAGTTTTCATTAAAGTAGTTATTTAAAATAATTTAGAATTAAATTAAAAATATTAAATGTTTCTAAATGTTTCTAACGTTTATTTGTTTCCCCTATAAGCTAATATGTCGGTCGTTTGGACATCTTCAATCGCCATTTTTCAAAAACTAACAAAGATGGGTATGGATATTATACAGATTTATATCAGGACTAGCCAATCCAAATTTAAAAAATATACAGGGGTTGCATTTAAATTTTTAAATAATTAATTGGAAATGGTAATTTCGCAGCCTCCGGCAAAGCCGGAGTAGTTTTATTATGACCTCCGAATAGACTTTTGAGAAAAAATTAAAATAAACATAATAATTTTCTTATATCATTTATTTGTTTTCCCATAAAACTGCAAATATATATACGGGATTTGGACATCTTTAATCGCCATTTTCAAAAACTAGCACAGATATATAGGACATAATATACATTTTATATCAGAAATATTCGTAGAATCCAATTTTACAAAATATATAGGGTATTCCATTGAAAAATCAAAATTAAGGGATGATATCGATTCCGTTAAACCGGGAATTAAGACATGTTATAATATCCAAAATCAGCATCTTATGACATATTATAGCATCCTAACATTTGAAAGCTATATGTTTTTATTCAAGAAAATAAAAGGCTGGGTAGTGTTTCGATTGTCACCGGTATATATATATATATATATATATATATATATATATATATATATATATATATATATATATATATATATATATATATATATATATATATATATATATATATATATATATATATATATATATATATATATATATATATATATATATATATATATATATATATATATATATATATATATATATATATATATATATATATATATATATATATATATATATATATATATATATATATATATTTAAAGCGTGTTTATACAGTGTGTCCCAAATTTGGAATGTATGAGGATCTGGAAACCACGATAGATAGAAAATCGGTTAAATGGGGAAAGTCTTGGACAATTATGTTAGTAACTAATTCCGTTTACTACGTGGTTTACCTATTCAGGTTTTTGAGAAATTTTGAAAAAACCTGAAACATGCATTTTCGAAAATCGGCCATATTTTTTTTATTAGTGGAAATTTTTCAAATCTGTAAAAACTTCTTCAAAGCAACTTTTTTTGTAAAATATGACCGAGTAGTCAATTTTTATTTTCTACGTTTCGGGTTTTTAGAATCATCATCAACTTTATTTTTTCATATGGACGCCATATTGGATTTTTACGCAGCCAAATAGTGCTTTTTATTCTGATTTCAACAATGTATTACATGTCATAATTTAAGAGTTTATAACCCCATTTATTTCAAAAAACAAATATTTTCTTAGTTGGCCTTGATTCCGGCGAACGTCATTTTTTTTGTAAACTATAAAATATTAGTAATTGGCAAAATAGATAAGCTGAGCAGATATTTTACAAAAATGGGTTCGCGAAAATAGCTAGAACGTTAAAACCGTGTTACAAAAAAAGTAAAGTTGATGAATCATCATCAACTTTACTTTTTTATATGGGCGCCATATTAGATTTTTTCGCAGCCAAATAGTGCTTTTTATTTCTATTTCAACAATGTATAACATGTTATAGTTTAGGAGTTTATAACCTCATCCACTTCAAAAAACAAATATTTTCTCAGTTGGCCATGATTCCGGCGATTGTCATATAGCGTTATTATCAAGTTAGCTCGGGTACGTTATTAAATTTTTTTCAGCTTTGTAAAATGGTTAATTATTTAAAGAAAACTTGATATTTTGCAACGTTATTTTCAAAGCAATAGAAATGTTAATATAGCTGCGCAAACGTATTTCGACAATTTTCCTGACAGGCAGCATCCTTAACTAACACACTTTCAAAAACTGGTTACAAATTTGCTTAAATTCGGAAGTTTTAAAAAACCACGACCTAAGAAGTACGTTAAAGAAAATCGACAACGAAATGCTGCAGTTAACCAACATTTTAAAGAAAATCCAACATCTTCATCTAGGGATGTTGATAGAGAATTCCACATACCTAAGTCAACCATTTATAGGGTAGTTAGGACTATTTTAAAAAATATCGTTAATATGTTGAGAAATATGGATAACATTCTGAATTTTAGGTCGTTATTTTACATCTTCATTTAAGTAGGAATATTAGTTTAGCCACTTTTCATTGTTTTTGTTTTCACTTGTTTCAATTAACTTGTTACGTGTAGTTTTGTTGTAACACGGTATTAACGTTATAGCTATGCTCGTGAAACCCGTATCTGTAAAATATCTGTTCAGCTTATCTATTTTGCCAATTACTAATATTTTATTGTTTACAAAAAAAAATGACGTTCGCCGGAATCAAGGCCAACTGAGAAAATATTTGTTTTTTGAAATAAATGGGGTTATAAACTCTTAAATTATGACATGTTATACATTGTTGAAATCAGAATAAAAAGCACTATTTGGCTGCGTAAAAATCCAATATGGCGTCCATATGAAAAAATAAAGTTGATGATGATTCTAAAAACCCGAAACGTAGAAAATAAAAATTGACTACCCGGTCATATTCTACAAAAAAAGTTGCTTTGAAGAAGTATTTACAGATTTGAAAAATTTCCGCTTATAAAAAAAATATGGCCGATTTTCGAAAATGCATGTTTCAGGTTTTTTCAAAATTTCTCAAAAACCTGAATAGGTAAAACCACGTAGTAAACGGAATTAGCTTACTAACATAATTGTCCAAAACTTTCCCCATTTAACCGATTTTCTATCTATCGTGGTTTCCAAGATCCCCATACATTCCCCACCAATTTGGGACACACCCGTAAAAACATTAATCGAAATTTATCCTGTGCAAGGGTTGGGTTCACGCCAAAGCAAGCTGTAGGTGTGCCTTTTCAAACACTTCCCAGCTCAGGGTGAGGAATAGTGAGTTCGTTATGGCGCCACCAGTTTTTTTACGGACTACAAACTGGAAGTCCCTAGATGTTATAGGAGCTTGCTTGGGCGATCACACCCAGTGCACGACAAAACAAAAAAGGTTAATATAAGCATTAAAAAAAAACTGACTTGGTCAATACTCATTAAAGAGAAAAAATAAATAAAAAATTAAAAATATAATAATACAAATTATTCTGGTATCGGGAAAAACTAAATAAAACTAAAAAAGATTAAAACAAATTACATTTATTTTTGAAATAATTTCTTGACGTTTTAAATTTCATAAATTAAAAAAGGTTTTAATTTTTTCAAGTTACATAAATTAGGTTTAAAATAATGATAAATAATAAATTAATAAAAGGTTGCCTGTTTCCTGACGGCAGGAAAGGGTAGTCGGAAGTCGGACCCCAAACCCCCGGAAAAAATTTGAGGCAAATCACAATTTAAAAATTTGAATTGGATTTACTTAAGTTTGGAGTAATAGTTGAGTTTGGACGTCAGTTTGAACGTAAATTTGGTAAGTATCCAAATTTGGAATTAAACTTAATTTTGGGAAATAAAAAACATCTTGGAAAAATTTGAACAATAAAAAAATTAAAGTTTGAAAAAAAACAAGAAAATTTTGGTTTAAGGGGCCCTTAAATAAATTTCCAAATTAAAAAAAACTAACAAAAGAATTGGCTAAAGGGGCCCTTAAAATTTAAAAAAAACAATAGTATCAAATATAAAAAAGGTTTAAGGAAAATTTTTATTCAATAATACAAGTCCTCAAAATACAGAATCAATAAATCAATCAATTAAAAAACTATTCAAACAACAGGCCATTCGTGTATCGTCGTTGACAAACATACCGAAAATAAAATATTGTCAAATTTTTTGGCTTTAAAAATAAATATTATTGGTTACTAATGGCAAAACTTTTCTGCATTCATTGGGGTTTAAAATCAAATCATACATCACTGATGTTAAAAAACCAAAAACTAAAAAAACTTTTTTGATTTCCGATCTTGATTTATGATTATATAAAATTTAAAAATTTTGATAATGCGCATTTTTAAAATTTGAAACACAAAAAAAAAAAATTTTAAATTTGTCAACAAAATTAACACGAATAACCAAAAAAAAAACTTCAAGTTACTAAATTTAAATCAATATCATTTCAATAATAATGTTTTTACCACCCAAATTTCTTTCTAAATTAAACCTTAAATACATGAAATTATAAAAAAAAATTAAAAAAAAGCTTTACAGTCAATAAACCTACATTCCTTGCCAAGCCCCCAAGTTTAAGATTCCTAAAGCTTATAGCAAAGAAAGTAGGGAAAATATGTTACATCTTAAAATTAAAAAAAATTACAGTCTTAAAACAGACAATTTAAAGAAAAACTAATTATCAACTGTAAATTTAAACCCCAAAAATGAATAAAAATTCCCAAAAAAAAAAAGATATTTATAACTTTTAAAGAAAAAACTAAAATAAAAAAAAGAAAAATTTATTTTTCCCACAATGTAAAACTAAAACCAGTTTTTAAGACAAAAAACTGTATTGAGAATTAGGCCCTTATTTCAGAATACTTTCCCAACATTAAAAAATTTCACGATAAAAACGTAGGAATATTAAAGTAATCAAAAAGTAATTGAAAAAACCAATCAATTTTATAGTCTTAACAAGATAAAAAAAATGATTAAACTTTTTATTGAACCATGTGGCTTCGAAGTGGGCGCTTTTTAAAAAATCTAATAATCCATTTTAGGGAATCTTTGCAAAATTTTACCAAATTTTAAATTTTCAAAACAACAAAACAGGGCCTTTTAAAAAAATTTTGGGTGGTTTAAAAAACCCAAGGATGAACGATACGATAAAAAATTTTCCAATGTTGTTTCAACGGGCCCCTTAAAAAGGCCCGGCGGGGTCAAAAGGGGTTAAAATAAAAAAACGGACCGGCCAAAAAATTCATCCAAGATAGATTAGCTTCGAAAATTTAAAAAAATTTTAATGCTTGTAGACCAAAGGTCTCCAAACTTTTTTTCCTTTGGGCCCCCCTTTTTTCTCCAGTAAAGTTCCAAAAAGGGAAAACATGTTCATTGTTGCCGGTGGTAAAAAGGAAATGTTATTTTGTGAAAAAAAAAGTCCCAAAAAAATTGCACACACATTTTTAAAAAAAGGCCGCAAAACCGGCTAAAATTTCCCCAAAAAACCCAAAAAATTTATACTATTAATTTTCCTGTCATTAAATTTTGTAATTTTCTAGACTAAAAAGTAAAATTCCCCAGCCATAAAATAACACGACATCTGGATGATTCAAACAAAATAAATCTTTATTTCCCTAAAAAAGAAAGGCGCTAATAACACGTAAGAATAATCTCGTTGGTTCGAGAAAGTTCTGGTGTCTTCCACTCACTTCTAGATGGCAGTAATTGGAATATATAAGAAGGCTAGTGGGCCCAAACCCCAAGTCAGTTCCTATGAAATGTTGTTAAATAAAATATTGATACCTCCTTAAAACGTGTTTGTGCGTGTTTAAGTTTAAGACATCTTTTTAACAGTATTTTGATTTGAATTGTTGCTTTTGTGTGAATTAAGTATGGAAAAAGAAGCGAAAAATTAATGATTGAATCAGAAAATTCAAAGATCAATTGGACATTCAAAATATTTCCTTTAAATCCAAGTAACAAGGCGCTATGTTTGATTTGCAATGAAAACATAGCCGTTCTCAAGAATATAACATTAAACGTCATTATGAAACAAAACATTTTCAAAATTACTCAAAATATACGGGTTTTCGGACAAAAATTCCCAAACTATGCAGCGCGGATTGAAAACGCAGCAATCTTCATTTACAAAACTCAAAACTGAACAAGGGCTGCAACTCGGGGCCAGCTTTCGTGGCTCTTGAAATTGCAAAAACGTGGAAAACCATTCACCGATGGAGAAATGATCAAAGAATGCATAATTCAGTAGCCGAAGAAATGTGCCCTGAAAAAAGGGAAATTTATTAAAAACTGTCAGTATGTCAGCAAACACTTGGTCGAAGGGTAGAAAACATCGCCAAAATATATCCCTCAACTGTTCGACAAAAATGGACATTTTGAGTGGTTTTTTGGTTGGATGGAATAACGGATTGTTAGATACTGCTCAGGTGTTGATTTATATTCGAGGGTAGATAAAAGCTATGAAGTGCACGAAGAACTTCTTGATATGTATAGTATTCATGGCACAACTACTAGTACAGATATTTTTAAAGGAGTTGAAATGGCCATTAATCAAAAGAACTTTCGATGGAAAAACTTGAAATGTATTACAACGTGGAGGCAAAAACATGAGTGGGAAAGATAAGGAGTGGTCGCTCTTGTGTCAAAGGCTGTGAAAATGACGGTGGTTCAAAACCATTAGTCTTACATTGTATCATTCATCAACAGTCTTTGTGCGGAAAAAATGTTTGGAATGTCTGACGTTCTGAAACCAGTCATATCAACTGTTAATTTTATCAGATTTTTTTGGGCTGAATCACCGACAATTCCGACAATTTATTAAGAGTTGGGCTTTGATTTACCTTATCATACTGCCATACGCTGGCTTAGTTGTGGAAAGTCCTTAGGCTTTTGAACTTCAATGATCAAATTTTTTTGAATGAAAAGCACGCCCTCTTACTGATTTACAAAAAAGCATGGCTGTAGAAGTTAGCATTCTATGTTGATTTGACAAAACATGTGAACGAACTGAATTTGGGATTGCAAGGAAAAACCAGCATCTTCTGATTTATGCACTAATATCAAATCATTCCGAAAAAATTGAGACTGTTTCAATACAACTACGAAGTAAATGTTTTTAATTTTAAAAACATGGAAATATTCAGCCACACTACTGAGACTGAGTTTCCTATCGATTTTGCAATCGAAACTTTGAGTGCTTTGAAGATAAATTTTGATAACCCTCGTTTCTCGGTTTGATGCCATTGCGAATCAAATTAAGATTTTAGAATCCCGAGGCCGGATGTGGCCGTCGGGCCGTAGTTTGGAGCCCCCTGCTGTAGACCATTTACCCATTTACCAGCGCATTCACCATAACATACATCGACAAAATTAAACCGTTACAATATATATATATATATATATATATATATATATATATATATATATATATATATATATATATATATATATATATATATATATATATATATATATATATCTGTGAAGATAAATTTTGGTTATATACTATAATCGATTAACCGCAGTTATAGCAGCTGTTGATAATAACCTAACCTGTTGCTTTATGTTGGAATATTTGGGTAAAAAGACGGTTTATTACTTTAAAGGTTGCATCTTAAGAATTGCCCTTGGATATTTACTTGTTAATGTGTTAATTGTTTTAAATCATGCATCAGGAAAATAATAGATATTCCAAAAATATTTTTTCAACTGTGCCTTTTTGATGAAACTAAAACAAAATTAGAGTACGTCAAATAACAATAGAATGTTTTAAAGATTTAAACGCTTAACGATGTAATGAGCGTAAAAGCTTCATTGTAACTTGTACACACATACACATCTTATAAAAATAAAAAATGCGGGACGGGGGTTTAAATTCTGCACGGGTTTGGCCGGGGATAATAGGCGAAAGGGGGGAATGAAAAACCCTTTTGGGCCCCCCGAGGGTACTGTTTTTTTGTTGAAAAATTTTGAGTTATTGGGGCTCTTTGAAACTATTTTGCATATTTTAAATTCACAAACTTTTTTTGGCTTTCATTATTTAGACATAGACGCATGTTGTATACACTTAAAAAAAGGTTTTTGCTGGGAAATTTAGTTTAAAAGTTAATAGCTATTATTATTAAGATTACCTACAGGCCGTCATTTTTCTTTTCAGCCATGTAAAACTTGGTAGTACGCCAATATAATAATGTTATTCAATATTTTTACGACTCTGTCAAAAATCATGAAATTTAAAAAATGTTTAGCATTAAGTTTTAGACTTATTTACCAAATTTTAAGAAAAAAATGTAAACATTTATGAAATTCTGATTTTTTCGACATACTGTATACATAAAAATAATTTTTGTTTCTATTACTCAAAATCATTTTATTACCACCTATTATATCATTAAATAAAAACAATAAAAAAAACTATTTTTGATAAAACAGAAAACAAAATAAAAATTACTTTAGACATGACGCCTTATTTTTTCAATACAAGTGGGGCATGTATCTAAAAGCAAATACTTATATCACACTTTAATTACGCAGGTTAAATTTTAAAAAATTAATTTAAAAACCTTAAATTTTTTTAAAAATTTTAAAATTAAAATTAAAAAAAAGAGTTACCTATGTTTTCATTTCATGAGGATAAGCCCAGGGACACACTAGCGTTTTTTCTGAATTTAAAATGTTTTAGGTTGAATAAAAACTTTTCCGGGCCCTTTTTATTTTAAATTTTTACAACGTTTCGAGACGTTGTAAAAAAATTTAAAAAAAGACAATGGGAAATCCGAGAAAAGTTTTTATTCAGCATTTTTTAACCGCATTTATAAATACGCGGGCGTTGTTACACTCCAGTAAAAAATTTCACCGGGGGAACGTTACGACGGGGTTTAATTTAAAGCGCATTCAATGTGTGCTCTGTAAAAAATTCTTCTGGAATAATGCAAGCGCGTCACGGTTGCAAATTTAAGATTGGTTTCTATGACAAAAAAAAAATTTAAATATAATGATGACGTTTTTACTGGCAAAATTGGTATAATAACAAACTTTGCCAGGGCAGGATATAATTCATAGTTTTTTGTATGATTGCTTTTTTTTGATATTTTAAGAAAAATCATTTTGGGAAAAATTTTTTTTAAATTTAATAAAAAAAACAAAAAAAAAAAAAATACGTAATTTAAACTTTGTTTAACAACATACCCTATTGATGATTTTTGATAGAGCGCTTTGTTTCGAAGATACGGGGCGAAAAGAATTTCAACTATTCAGTTTTTGGTAAATTTAAAATTATTAACATAGCCTAAAAAATTTTATACCGTACTACACTAAACCTACCAAGTAATAAAAAATCTAACAATTCCGTTGGTATCTTTTAACAACATTCCGATTACTACAAACGGCTGCAGACATTCAATATGAATATGTCTCATAAGTGATCATTTTGTATGTGTCGAATAGGTTGAAACTGATTAACTTTGTCTATTTGACGTGTATTTTCTGTGTTTAATACAAGGGGGGGTTAGTCATTTTTAACAGTTTTTGTAGATTAAAAACTTTAAATGTAATTTTTGTACCTTCGAAAAAAAACCCCTATCAAAAATCATCAGAGGACAAAATATCCTTAGAATAGTCTAAGGAATAGTCTCTTAAATTTTTACCGCATGTTTAATAAACACCCTGTATAAAAACAATAATGAAAACAATACATATAAAATCTTCTACAAGCAAAAAACGTCAAAAAATAAAACAAGTTCCTTGTATTGTGCATAAAATTTAGTAAATTTTAAAATATCCGAAACTCTTACAATTAAATTGACATTACAAAACAGAAGTTTGAAGGTAAAAATATTATTTTTAAAAAAAAGGCTCAAATTATGCGTTTTTTATTGACATTTTGTAATGTTCCCGGAAATGCCCAAACAGCTTCCGGAATGATAAAACTGTTGGCGGAGTGATGATATTGATATCATAAGGTATAGTAATTAAAGATTTAAATTAAAAAATCGGTTTAAATAACAAAGGGATTTATTTATATTGCCATATTGTTTGCACAATTACTCTCACAATTAATAGATTCTTATAATTAAGTCGTTTGACCTAAAATCACAGTCATAGGCAGCAACAGTATCGGAATAAAATTAATTATTTGCTCAAGTTAATATATGACACATCATTTGGTTCCAGTTTAAATTTTTTCTGATATTGTTACGCACAGATCTAAAGATTACTTGATTTCCCCATCATCTCATCAACACATGTCTAGCAGGTAGAAACATATCTAAAGCAAATATTTGGTTTTTTAAATGGGAACTTTAACAAGAAAGTTGTCCCCCGTTATATAGGGGGGAAAACGAAATACTAATTTGTTTTTTGAATGAAAACATATAGCTTTCAAATTTTAGGATCCCCCCAAAATATCATAAGATGCCAATTTTGGATTTTTTAACATGTCTTTATCACTTCCGGTTTAACCGGAAACGAAATCATTCTTTTTTTTAATGGAATACCCTGTATTTTTTTAAAAATTTTTTTTTACGGTTCATTTCTGATAAAAAATGAATATTATTCCTATACCTATCTCTGCTATTTTTTAAAAAAAAAAGGGGATTAAAGATGTCCATACACAGCATATTATGAGATTTATGAAAAAAAAAATAAATGTTATAAACATTTATTATGTTTAATGTGATTTTTCCCCGAAAACTCTATGTAGGAAGGTCATAATAAAACTACTTCCTGCTTTACCGGAAGTGCTAAAAAATTTAATTTTTTTATTGAAATTTTACAGGTCTTTCCTGATATAAAATCTATATTAAACCCCATACCACATTGTTTTTTTGGAAAATGGCGATTGAAGATGTCCAAAAACCCCCCCTTTAGCCCGTTAGGGGGAAAAAAAAAAACGTTAGAAACATGTATTTTTTTTTAATTTTTAAATTTTTTTTAAAAAAATTATTGCGAAGGTCATAAAAAAACTACTTAAAAAAAAACAAATATTTAAATAACCAAACTGCTCCAAAGAGACGGCCTGAATTATTTTAGGCTTAATTTAAAAATTTTAACATTTGGTTGTTTTCCCCACTGATTTTCCCCTTAACTGCATAATATGGGGTAAATATAGATTTTATATCGGGGGAAAGCCCCCGGGTAAATTTTTAAAAAAAAATACGGGGGGTTGCTTTAAAAATTTTTTAAAAAAACTTTTTAAAAAGTCAATTTTCCAGCATTTCCCCCTAAACCCCGGGAAATAGTTTTATTATGACCTCCACAGAAAAAGTCTTAAGGAAAAATTAAATTAAACATAATAAATTTTAAAGTCATTTATTTGTTTTTCCATAAAAAAGCATAAGGTGCAGTTTTATAGGGGAAAAATTTTAACATCTTTAATCGCCATTTTTTTTAAAAAATAGCCAAAAGGTATAGGATATAATAAATTTTATATTAAGAATGATCAGTAGAATCCAAATTTTAAAAAAAATACAGGGTGTTCCATTAAAAAAAACAAAGTTGATGTCGTTTCCCCGGTTTTAAAACCCGGGAAATGATAGGCACATGTTATAATATCCCCAAAATTTTGGGGGCTTATGATATAATATGTCATTCTAAAAAAAAAGCCATATGTTTTTTTTCAAGAAAATAAAGGGCCGGGGGGGGGATTTCTTTTACCCGTATATACACACATATATATATATATATATATATATATATATATATATATATATATATATATATATATATATATATATATATATATATTATTTTTTTTTTTGTTTCACACCTTTTGGGGGGTTCTTAGTATTACGTCCCGGGGGTAATGCCAAAGGGCATATCACAGTTTAAACGGGTGAGACGACACTGCGGGTTATCCCAACTGTCCCAATATGACGGGCCCTTTTGCATCCAAGTTATGGCGTTACGGGAGATTTAATTCAGATGGTGTGTTTAAGCCATGTACAGGGTTTCGCTTATAATCATTGGCATCCCTTTACACTCCTTGGTCCCCCGATGTGTTTTTTTTCGCGGGCCCCGGGGCTTCATATTTAGCGACCTTTCGGGATACTTTTTTGTCAGGTTGTAAACCTGCGGCCCAAAACTATAAGGATGGCGTTCTTTTCCCGGGCTTGTTCCATACCACCCTATCAGGTCTGTTGTGCTGCATCGGTCTGTCTGTTTGATGGTGAAGTCCCCGTATACCTTTATGGTGTCGTCATCCATCCTCTTGAGTAAGTTTTTGTCATCCATGTAGGAGGGTGTTAGCGTAGCGCGGTCCTCTATGGGGACCCATAGGCCGGTGGGGCATATTACTGCGGTTGAGCGCGAGGGGAGAACCACAAAA
>JAHBCN010006956.1:0-7500 GCA_019359885.1 Listronotus oregonensis
TTTTTTTGAAATGGATAGTACTCTTTGGGATGTTAAGCTCTTTCGCCACATCCCTTTCTGGCCAACCTCTCTGCTCAATATAATAAATAATAAATACTTTTTGATCCAAAGTTAAGTTTGGCATTTAAAAAAATATTTTTAGACACTGGCAACGGACACCTGTTTCTCTATTAGGTTTTTTAACAGGTATTTATATTCAGTAGAAGGTGGCATAAGCCTATTTTACAAAAGGGAAAAAGAATTGCCCAAGATTTAATGGCCGTTACTGTACAGGGTGGCGCCTTTTCGTTGACCTTACAGGGTACAGCGAAAACTAAAAGAGATAGAACAAATCTGATTGTGCAATCTCGATTTCGATTTTTGAAACAAATTCAATGGTGAAACTAAATCATGGATAACTTGATTCGTTTTGGAGATACAGTGTGTTTTTCAAATTTTGTCATTTGGCCAGGCACTTGTAACTCGCTTGGTATTAGAGATAGAAAAAAACTGTAAATAGAAAAGTTTTAGGAATTTTTGCGTAGAATTCACTAGCGTACCTATATTTTTTTTATTGACTTTTATTTTTAAGTTATAACACATAGTTGGTTTTTTTAAATGGAACACCCTGATATTTTTTAAAAAATGGATAGAGCTTACAAAGACCAATTCGATGATATAAGTTTAATGGGTCTGTCTGTAATAGATCTTGCGTAAATTGGCAAAAACCTATAAAATTAAAAGATGTAACACAAAGTTGTTTTTTTTTTAATGAGACACCCTGTGTATTTCTTTAATAACTAATAAAACAGACAAAGATCGATTAAATAATATATGGTTTAATGGGTCTCTGTGTAATAGATCTGGCCCAAACTGACAAAAACCATAAAAAATTAAATAAAACCAAAAATGAAAACTATGTAGTTTAAATATCTCAAAATCATAATAAAAAACATATTAATAATAATATTAAGATACGAAGCAATATAATTTAATTTATATTAAAAGGGAGAACTAATTTAATTATCTTAAAAAAATACATTTTTAGATAAACTAAAATTTAACATAATTACCAGTAATACTAATATTATAAGTTGAATAATTTAAACAAACAAAAAATAATTATTTTATAAATTTTAATTACGAAATATTTAGGTCCTTTACAGCAAATGTTCAAATTGCAAACCATTATTTTCTATACATTTTTCGCAACGTTTAGCGACACTTCTTAAAGCATTATATATATGCAAGTTGGACACCTTTTGTAAACTGTTTCTAAAATGCATGTGTAATTCATTTAAATTGTTGCTCTTAGTTTTATAGGTTTCGTTTTTAACAAATCCCCAGAGGAAAAAGTCCATAGGGGTAAGGTCAGGTGACCGTGCCGGCCACCTAACTGGACCATTGGTACCTATCCACTTATTGGAAAATGTTCATCAAGAAATAACCTCGCGGTACGGGCATTGTGGCAAGAATTACCGTCTTGTTGAAAGATGACATTATTCATTTCCAGAAGGGGAAGATTATCTATCTCGTTTAATAAATTTTCTTCCAAAATATTTAAATAAAGGTCTGTTGTGAGATTGTCATCAAATTCAAAATGGCACAAAATTCTGTTCTTATAAAGTGCACACCACACATTAAAACCGAATTTCCCTTGTCTGACTCTGTTTACTGTCAAACGAGGATTTTCAAGATTATTGTGGCGATTAAACAGTCCATCACTAGTTACTCGAACTTCATCTGTCCATATTATCTTTCTGGAAAACTCTGGATCTTGTTCACATTGCCGGAGATACCACAAACAAAATGTGATACGGCGTTCTGCGTCACCCGGATGTAAATTATGGATTTTTTTATAAACATATTGATGGTAATTGTGGCGTTTTAAAATTTTTTTACTTTTTTTCTATTAACACCAATAGCATCCCAAATTTGTCTGGATGATGCAGTAGGTTCTGCGACAACATACCTATTGTATTCATTTCTTCCAGCCCTCTGTTTTCTTTATTATAGGTCTTTGAACGTGGTTTTTGAAAAGATCCAAAGGAAATCAAATTACTTACTAATCTGGCAAACATTTTCTGTCCTGGTTGCCTTCGTTCTGGATATCTATTAAAATACAGATTTAATGCATTTATACTATTTTTTCCACTTTCAATGTAACATTCCAACATATTAAATTTTTCGTAATTTTGAAACTCCATTTTATAAAATAATATCACTGCTTCCAAATAAGTCATACTGGGTTTTATACTCAAAGCCTACTTTAGAAAATGTTTCCTTTTTCAATCATGATAAACACAGCAATATCAAAACTTTTTTATATAAAGTTTAGGCATAGGTTTAATAGTATAAATTATTAAATATATATTTTAGTCTTGGATTTTTTATTCGTAATTTAAATTTTAGTTATATAGAAGTTAGAAAATTGGTTAAATAATAAAATAAGTGTTAGCAAGGATCGGATATATGATTTTTTTTACGTTTTTGGCAGTTTGCCCAAGATCTATTGAACACAGACCCCCATTTGGGAATTTGTCAGTTGCATTACGTATTAAAGAAATACACAGGGTGTCCCATTAAAAAACAACAACTTTGTCTCAAATATTTTAATTTTTATAGGTTTTTGCCAATTTGCGCAACATCTGTTACAGACAGACCCATCAAACTATATATCATCGAATTAGTCTTTGTAAGCTCTATCCATTTTTAAAAAATTATACAGGGTGTTCCATTTGAAAAAATCCAACTTTGTGTTATAACTTAAAAATAAAAGTCAATAAAAAATTTATAGGTACGCCACTGAGTTCTACGCAAAAGTCCCTAAAACTTTTCTATTTATACTTTTTTTCTATCTCTAATACCAAGCGAGTTACAAGTGCCTGGCCAAATTGACAAAATTTGAAAAACACTCTGTATCTCAAAACGAATCAAGTTATCCATGATTTAGTTTCACCATTGAATTTGTTTCAAGAAATTTTGAGATTGCGCAATCAGATTTGTCCTATCTCTTTCAGTTTTCGCTATACCCTGTAAGGTCAACGAAAAGGCGCCACCCTGTACAATGGCAAATAAATGGCAAAAATTTATTTGGTAATAAAAAAATACTTTTTTTATTATAATTATTAATACTTAGTGGTAAATTTAATTAAGGATCAAATTAAAATTATGTCAAAAATAAATAAATATATATTGGGTGCTTTAATTGTGCATTCCTTGGGTATATAAAAAATATGTTAAATTCAGTAATCCTTAAGAGCATTTTGCATGTTCTGTAACCAGTACTAACTAGAACTTATCACATTCAGGAAGTAACATAAAAGTTGGGAATAAATTAAATAATGTACCTTAGGAAATTTTTTTTAAAAATGGGGGATGATAAAAAAAATTAAAATCGTAGCTGGTAATTTTTTTATCATTTCTTCAATTTTTTTTTAAACAAAATGTGCTTCTAAAGTTTTCTTTGTATATTGTATTAGTTTCTTGTAATTAGGCATCTTGTAAATACCAATCTTGGACAAGATGGACACACATTTAAAAATATTTTACATTTTTTATATTTTCATTAGGGTCATTTATTTAAAGAAATAATAATATATTTTTATGTTTTTAGTTATATTGTCGCAAGGGTAGACTTTCCTTTTACAATTTACCAAAAAATTTATATTTATATAGATTTTAAAATAAATATATCTTTTTTTATTATTCTAAAGAAAAGTCTAATAATTTTTTTTTACAAAGCTATCCCTTGCATACACAGGAAATTGTAGAAAAATTAAATAAATATAAAAACCACAAGCACTATGGGGTATGGGTAATTAAAAAAGACTCTTAGACTATAATCCTTTAAATTATTATTATTTATGGGGGCACTTAAAAACGAAAAATTCGCTGCCTGGTATTTCTGCACGAATAAGAAAATCCATGAGGCAGCGCACTGGAAAATTTATTGCAGTTGGAGACACTTTTTTAGCATTTTTTAAATATTTTATGCCTAATTAATTATTGTTAATTAGTCATTACTTTAAGTTTGCAGGTTAATAGTACATTAATTGTTGTAAGTTAATTAGAAGTACATTATTTCTACGTTTGAGGGTCTTTTTTAAATGCCCATGAACAAGTTTTTAAAATAAGTCAAAACATACCAGAAAATATTGGTGTTTTTTACATTTTTGTTTGTTTCTATATTTTCCTGAGTACGTAATGGATGAATTGATATTTACAAAAGGCTCAAAGACGAGAAAATGACAAGAGATACAAAAAAACCTCAAAAGGCATCCTTTTTTAAAAGAAAAAAATAAATTTAAAAAATTATTATTAAAAAAAAAAGGTACCAGTGGCTTAACACATATTTTTTTTAAACCCTAAGGTAATATCTGTTTGCACTCTACTGACTTAATTACAAAGATTATTTTAGGTAATCAAATTAAGCTTTGGGTTAAATTTTGCTTCGTTATCTTCTGGCGTTTACACTAAAACGATTTTTTTAATTTTTCAAAGCCTGTAACTTAAAAATCAATACTCGTATAGCAAAACTTTACTGAGATTTGTGGAAAACGCTGTTCGTCAGACATATTCTTCTGTTTCCTCTCGTAGCGTCACAACCCTTCGTGGATCTTAGCTGCATCTACGACTCGTCTCCACCTATCCCTGTTCAACACAACCTCCTTCCAGTCCCGTACTCCCAAGATATTTACAACCTCTTCGATATTGTCTCTCCATTTGAGTCTTGGTCTTCCTAAAGGTCTCTTTTTCACTGAGTTTTCCTTCAATATCCTCTTGATAAGACGTTCATTCGGCGACCTTAGTACTTGTCCAGCCCATCTGAGCCTTTATTTCGCTTACTAAACTTGGTCTTTTGTAAATGTTCTTGAGCTCCTCATTCGTTTTTATTTGATATTAATCCGTTTTCTTATCTACTCTAGGCCCAAAGATTTGCCTCAACATCTTTTGTTCAAAGCAGCTTAGCACCAGTTCGTTCTGTTTCGTCATATCCATATTTAGAGTTCCCAGATATCAGTCGGGACCTAAACAGGTCTTGTGAGGCAAAAAAAGATTTATTGTCCTTAAGTATTCTTGCTTTTGATACTGATATTGTTATCCAAGGTTATAACTGCCCCTAGGTACTGGAATTGGTTAACGCATTTGAAATTGTAGGTGTCCATGGTTATGTTTTGTCCTATTCTGTCCCTTTCTGCTTTCCCTCTGACATGCATATATTTGGTCTGATCCTCGTTGATCGTGAAGCCTACCTTCTTGGTCTCCTTTATGTTTATAAACATTTCTTTAGACATGGGAACAATATTTCAAAGATGGTTGATTTGGGATTTATGCATATTATAGACATTATAATTCGATATTTTTACAGGTGCTATGGCTGTGGACATAATGTGTTTATGCCAACAAAGTTTATCTCGAAAGTAACGGTCACAACGTTAAATAACTTATTTTCCTGGAAAACTTGGTACATGGTCTGGTAACAAGGTTTTAGAATTTTATTTTGTGCTGGGTATGTTCATCATTGTAATTTTATATTCCGGTAAGATAAAATATCAAGATAACTAAGTATTAATAGTTTTATAGTTTACTCAGTCAATGCATTAAAATGTCAATATAAGATATTGCCAATAAATCCATTTAAATTTAAACTTCTTTGCAAATGCTTAAAATTTAGAATTATTAAACTGACTTTTATAATCGAAAAGGACGACCAAGACAATCCCTTCAATGCCCCTTTTTCCCTTACTATTTTTTTTAATCTTAGCTAAAGTTACATCTATTTTAATATTTATTTTTTGTTCTTTATTGCTATTTAACAAACGTTCTATTTTTCTGTTAAGTTTATAAACCAAAATAACATCTTTATCTCCCCTGCCTTTATCTAAAGGACTTTGTGACGGTTTTTAAGTCATATATGACTTTATAATTAAATTTTAAGTTTTATTTTTTTAACTGCTATACGTCAATGATGACGAAAATTGTAAATGGTTTTTGGAGCTACTTCATCAACTTTCTACGAAATAAACCAACTCATCGTTGGCTTCAATCCATGTCGAAAATAATGTTTAATTAAACCCGTTTTATATTTTTAATTATAGGCCTTTGCACTATAATTACAGTCAATTTTTCTGTTACCTTCTTGTTTGCCAATTTTTAACTTTAAGCTTTTATGTGCTATTTCAATGGGAAAAAAGGTATAAAAATTTAGAAGCAAAAAGAAATTTTCTATAGACACTGTCAGTCGCTAAAAATTAATAATAATAAACTGCTAATAACTAGTTCTTCTTATTTATATATTATCCCTTAGGCAACCCATGTAAATGACGTAAATTTTAAAAAGCAATAATTTAATAAATCTATTTTCCTAACCGACAAAAACTTTTTAAATCTGGAGCACACGTGTCGTTTATATTAAATTTTCGTACAGGTGCTCCCTATATCATGTTGTTTTTACCTGAAAATGTTTGCGACTTTAATACAGAAGGACCTTTTTCTTTAGGGCTGCATTCACAATAGCCACTTATTTAGTAATGAAAAATTTAAACTTGAGGATAATATTTCAAAAAAAGGACACTTAAATTAATAGGATATTTTTGCCATCAAGGAGTCAACAGTCAATAGAAATATTATTACGAACATAAAATAAGACTATGAATGTCACCTCCATTATTAGTGTAGCAGTTGGTTTCGGTAGCTATTTTTTTTTCGTTATATCCTAGCAGTTATTTATAGATTTTTCTAGAACCAAGACCCTTTCTTTCCCTTGCAAATGCAGTTGATATAAAGGAAATAGGATACTGACCCCAATAGAAAAATTACCAGGGCTTCAGAGTAAATGTACGAAGTATTACTGTTTTCTCTCTTCTCAGATAGTAAAACCAACACAGAGTGAACACAGGTCAAGTCAACGTAAAGAATATACCTCCTGTTAATCCCAACTTTTATTAGACATAAAAGAGGGATTAATGGAAAATTTTGTTAAAGCATAAAAAAACATGCGTTTAAATACCCTAAACAAATTTTCTGAACTAAATGATACCAAGCTTAAGAAAGAAATATTTGTTCGACCATCAATTAGAAAAATATTAGCGGATCAGCAAGTTTGGGTCGCTTGGGGTTACTTTAGATGAATTGTTTTGGAGTTTTTAGAAAACGAAAAACAAAAAAGTATAAAACATTTTTAGGAGAACTATCCGAAACCTATTACAAAATGGGCATATTTCTTAAAATACAATTTTTGCACTTCCATTTAATTTTTTTCCCAGAAAATTTGGTTGCGGTTAGTGATAAGCAAGGAGAAAAGTTCCACCAAGACGAACTAACAATGGAACAACGCTACCAAGGCAGATGAGATTAAGCAATGATGGACGATTATTGTTGGTTTTTTAAAGAAAAAGAGCCGGAATATGGACGAAAGTAAGCATTTGCAAAAAAGTATATATATTATTATATTATATATATTATATATATATAATATATATATATATATATATATATATATATATATATATAAATATA
>JAHBCN010006956.1:12500-45972 GCA_019359885.1 Listronotus oregonensis
ACAGTATTGGGCTTCCATACACCTTTAAACTTCCTTGGGAATGGCGCATTCTGCTCCACCAGGGGCAAATTTTTTCAAGAATGTCTTTAATGAAGTCCTGGGCGAAATTTAAATTAGTTTCTCCCAGCTTTTCGTAAACTCGCTGATCTAATTGTTCTTTAAGTTTTCCAGTTTCTCAAAAATCCTTTGAGACAGTTAAGCCAAAAAATCCTTTATTGGGTAAGATAGGAGGATTACCGTTTTTGAAAAAGGCATGTGTGGGTATCTCTTGAGTAATGGCACGATGCCAAGTCTGGTCAAAACATGATCTCATCAGCAGCATAATGTTTATGGAAAACTAAAGCAATTTAGAAAGGCAGTTATTAATACACCTCTAACTATTTAAATTTTTACCTCTGGCTCTTTCCTTAAAAGAGCACCAGACAAGGATTTTGATCCTCAAATTTTGCTCTTAGTTGGTACCTAACATTGTAAGGTTATTCCTTTACGTTTTATGTATAAAATCCATCGTTTTTTGTTATTTTAGAATTACTCAATTAGTCCAATAAATGAAGGGACAAAGCTGTTAATAAATCTGTACAGTTTTTCCTTGTGGTGCAATTCTTTGTGGATGCTTTCGAGCAAAAAAGAGTTTATCAACATTAACAGGTGGGAAAGAGCTGAAAATGGCCCCTCAAGGCTCTAACTACTCATAAGGCTCAAACTCTACATAAGCAAAAACGTTGATGACATTTTCCCCAGTTCTACGGCGTCCGCGGTGTAAGGGACGAAGAAAATTCCCCTGGTAAAAAGATTTCTAAACAAGTGAACATTCTGCTGCCTTTTCCCTACCGGCCTCTAAGGATATCTCAATACATACAGCCTGGCATTTGTCAATTTTGAGACACTCAAAATAAATAGCAATAATATCAACCCTTTTCCCAACAATAAAAGCATTTTTAAAAAACACAATAGCACAACACTAAAAATTATATTTTGAAATAGAAATTATTGGATTTTTGACATTTTAGCATCCTTTTATTTTCAAAGCTAACTTGATAAGGACTACGCTCGATGGATTATTCTTATAGGTTGGTAATTATCTAATGTTGTATAATATCGTTAAATGGGTTTAAATTAGTAAAAATTGCGTAGTATGTCATTAGATTTTGTAAAAATGTATAAATTTTTTTTACCAAAAAATCGGCCTAGTAGAAAACATCGTGCCTTAAATCGTTACGTCTCTATGTTGTATTTATATTTTTGTAATATATTCGGTTTGAAAAGAGATATTAAATTGCGGTTTTCGCCTTTTGTTAGGATTTTTTTCTCTATCTAAATATGTAAAAAGGTATATATCATTGTATTTAATTTTTTCAAAAAAATTGTAAAATAGGTTAGTTTTTACTTTGACGCCCTCGAGCGGCGTTTGTGAGATGAGTGTGAATAGTTTATACACTTGAAAATAATGTTAAAATGCTCTTCTAAACGAGAAAAGTTCACTAAATTCTAAAGCAATCCGTTGTTATAGCACTTTTCAAATTAAACTTTAACCTTTCCCCCACCACTTTAATTTAGAACTGACAAAAATTACATCTGAAGCTTTTTGTTTAGAAAACATTAAAGAAAAAAGTAGTATCATTTATTGATACACTTTATTTGATTTTTTTTTGAGAAATGTATATTTTTGTTTTGACGTTACCTTACCCCCTAGCGGCCATCCCACAGACTTGAAAATAATTTCCAGCAATTTCTCTTGGTCGCTTTTATCTAAAAAATTTTTTCCCGAAAGTTATACTATTAGTAGTTTCTGAGATATAGCCGACTACCTCTCTTAGTGGAACACCCGGTACAATGCAGTTGGCTTCAGTAATGTATTACGATTCCCAAATTGCCACAAACACTTATTTGGGTAGAACAAAAGCAAGTTTGATAGCGTTTAATGTTCTTGGCCCTATGTCAATAGAATCTGCATTATGTGAGCTTAGCAAAGGAGTATTTTTTGGAATCTCTACAGCTGCCTCTAACCATGGAAGCGCTAAGCTATTTCCAATACTTCTAAGGTACTATATTCCACCAAAGGAGTAAATTATTTCTTTTTTGATTTTTTGAATACCCCGATTAAACAGCAAATGCTATTTTATGCTAATTGCAGTGGCGGTTGGATATAAGAGCACATGAGAAGGCCCCCCCTCAAAAATCAAAATAAAATACAATCATAACTGATATATTAATATATTTTACCAAATTTAAATTTCCGAATTAACCTATTTATAAGCTTTCTATTTAATTCCGTCGCCGTAATAATATTTTTTACCAAACTTAAATTTCCGAATTAACTTATTTATAACCCCCCCCCTATTTAATTACCGTCGCTCCGCAAACGTGCAATATGTTATATCCCTAATGCTTTCAGGAGCATGGGCCTGTCGAGCCATCGGTCATCGTTTCACTTGAATGTGCCGTCGAATCCGCTTTTGAAATTTTAGCCCCTCTCACTCCCACTAATGGGATTAAAAACTCGGTCTTTTTCATTCAATGTGGCACACATTTTTTGTGCCAAAAAAACAATTTTATTTTTTGATTTTGTTATGATTAGTGACAAGTTTAGCATAGACGGATTGGTGAAGTGAGGAAAGGGGATTGAACTTCTTTGAGTAATTCAAAGTTCAGTGTATAGTGTATGGATAACAGGTTGTTTGTATTTTTTTCGGGGTTTTGTTACTTTTTAACTGGTAGTTAATAAATAATAATAATTGATATAATATTGTGAGCCATTTTCTTAATTTTTATTTGTTTTTGAAAAGTGAATATGGAAGCAAGCCGAATCCCCGCGTTCTTGTACCCCTGATAGTCAAAATATACTGTGGAATATTTACAAGAATTTTTTTTATAGACTTTCTTTTTGGAAAAAAATTATTGTGAAGAATATTGGGCGGCCTAAGCCAGTTATAAATATATTTTTAAGTGACCAAAGGAATAAAAGAGACTTCAAAAGGCTATTTAAAATAGAGATGTATGAAAAATACGATTGGCTATGTGGTAGACGTGAAAAATAGTTTATTCTGTTCCCATGTCTACTGTTTGCTCTGGAAAAAGCTGAAAGCTGCTGGGTGAAAATTGGAATCGTTGATTTAGCGCATTTGGCTCAAAAGGTAAAAAAAATGAACGTTCCATGTGCTATAAATTCACAACTTGAGTTGAAAATTTAGGAAAAACTGACATAAGGCAACAGCCCAAGTGGATATCGGAGAAAAAAGAAAAACAAAAGATTTAGTTTTAAAAAACGATATTAAATTTTTAAAAACATTAACGTATCAAATTTTTGGAATTTTTGATTTGGTTTTGGAGGAGAGAAAAAAAAAAGTCAAAAAAACCGGAATTTTTTAAAAGGCTTTTCAATTTTAGTGCCGAGTTAGATGTGGCTTTTTTAAAAAGCACTTTGCAACAGCCTCAGTTTTTTAAAGGGGAAACCCAAAAAATACAAAATGAGTTACGGATTTCTGGCTAGTGGTCGAAATATATAAAAAAAAAAGCTAACGCCAGATTTTTGTCGTTATTGGGGGAGAAACGGATGTGTTTTAAAATTTTAAATGACGATATTTTTTAGAAGATGAAAGACGGACCCAGGGGAAAGTTTTGGGGCTTTTTTAAAACCCCAGATCACGACGCTGCAAGTTTGGCGAGCAAAAAAAAATTAGAAGTTTTTTGACCCCAAAAAAATTTATATCACAGAGTTATGATGGTGCAAATGTTAGAGGGGAGGCGTCAAAAAATAATTAAAAATGATTTAAAAAAAGGTTTTAGTGCACTGCTACGCACATAAATTTAAATTTTGATTTTGCCCCCAAAACCAAAAAGGAAGAGAATTTTTTTTTTCCAATTTAGGGATGTTACCAATTTTTTTCCAATTTTACCAAAGGGTCCCATATTAAAAAAAATTTGGGGGACTAATATTCCGAACTTTAAAAACCCAATGGCTTTTTTAAAAAGAGCAAATGTGTTTTAAAAAACCGGGAAGATTGATAGAGTGCAGGGAAAAAAAATTTAAAATATTGTGAAATTCGCTTTAATCAAGCCAGCAACGAGAGAAGTTAGGGGGCTGAAATTTGTTTTTGGCTACGTTTTTCCGAATTATGCCCATTCGGAATTTTTATGCCCAAATTTAAAAAACCAAAAATTTGATCCTACACAAGTAGCCACGCCATAAGAATTTTTGAAAATTTTTCGGGAAAGACAAAAAGCTGAAACCTTTAGTTCAATTTGACACATATTCCATATTAAAAATAGAGATAAAAAAAAAGGAAGATCCAACCAAAAGTGGTGCACCCAAAGGAAGTATGTGATACCAATAATTAAAAATTTTTCCTTCCCCAACCCATCTTCGCGGGTTTTTTTTTTTTGCCAGAAATTTTTCCCCCATATGCGCCATTTTCCAAAAACATTCAGGACACAATTACCCAATGTTGACAAAACCGACTTCAAAGAACGGAAATAATTTAAAATTTAAAAATCTATCGGGAGTCATTGTTAAAATTTATTATTGAAAAAAAATTTTAAAAAAATTTTTTTTTGGCAACTTATTTTTCAAATTTAGAAAAATTCCAATGTCCACCAGGGGAGAACGTAATTTTTCAATTTAAAAAACATAAAAAAATTTCTAAGAAGCAAAAATGAATGAAGATAGACCCGGGTTAATGCCTATAGAAAAAAATTTAGGCAAGAGTTTCCCCTTTTAAAAATTTTATTTTAAAAAAATTTTGCAGAAATCGAAAAAATGGATTTGTTTTAAAACAATGTTTAATTTTAAATATTAGACGTAAAGTAAAAGCATAAAATTTTTTTTGGAATGTTTTTGGAGGAGGTAAATTTTTTTTAAATTTTTTTTTTTTTTTACATTCAAGATAATGGGGGTTGTTTATTTTTTTTTTCATAACGAATCTTTGTTATTTTTTTGGGTTTTTTGAATTAAAAAATAAAGTTTCTTTAAAATTTTTGGAAACACTTTTTTTTAATTAAAAATAAATTTTTTTAAAGGGGAATGGGGGGCCACAACATTATGGCATGATTTTGATGGAACCCCTTCTACAACACCAGAGCCGCCACTGGAATTAAAAATAGGATTGAACAAGCTGGGGTAAAGTTAAACAACATGTCTTTCCACTGGCGATAACGCAAGGTAAATTTTGGGCGCTTTTTTGTAAAATTTCAAAGAAAATAATAAATTCGGGAGAGGGGTCCGCCCCAAAGGTAATAATTCATTAAAAAATTTAAAAAGTGTTTGATGTAGAAAATTTAATTTTGGGGAAAAATTTACCATTTTTCATCCCAAAAAAAGGTAAAAAAATTAAAAAATTTTTTTTAGTGGGTCTGGGGAAATTTTTTTAAAATATTTTAAGAAATTTTCCACCCGTTTTTTATTTTTCTGTCAAAGAGTTCTTTCCAAAAAGATTTATTTCCCTGGTTTTTTTTTTAAGATATTTTATTTGCAAAAATCGAATGTTATTTGGTTTTTTTAAAAACTAATTATTTGACAATTTTTTGGGTTTTTTAACAAATATTTTTTTAAAATTTTTTTTAGCGAACAAAAAAAAATAAAAAAATCCTTCTTTAAATTTATAAAAACATTTCCAAATATCTTATTTAAAAAATAATTTTTTTGGGAAAAAATTTGTTTTTAAAAATTTTAAAATTTTTACCCTAAAGAGCCCCTTTGATTTTGATTTATTGTAAAAAAAAAAACAACCATCCCTAGAATAAAAATTGATAATTTGTATGAAGAATATTGTATATTAAAACCCCCTTAAAAAAAGCTTGGTTTATGAGGAACCATTATCCAAAATAAAACAATTTTTTTTTTTGGAACCTCAAAAGATTTTAAGTTTTTATTTTTTTTGAAAAAAATTTGCTTTTTATTTTTCAAAAAATAAATTCTGTTTTAGTTTTAAAAAAACATTGCATATGAGTTTTGGGTTTTTTTGATTTTTTTGAATATTAAAAAAAAGGTCACAGTTTTTTATTTTTTCACTATTTTGAAAAATCTTAATGCTTTTGAAAAAAAAAATTGTTTTTTAAAATCTGCATTTTTTTGAAGAAACTTTTCACCCTTAGTATTTTTTCAGGGGGAATGTTATGGATTTTTACGGCCTTTTTGCAAAAAATATTTGTTAAAAAAATGTTAAGGATTTTTGAAGATTTTAAGGTGATCTTTATTTTTTGTAAAGAAAAATTTCTTGTTCACATATTTTGGTAGATATTCGCGGAAGACTCATTTTTGGGGCTTTGGGGGCCCTTTCCAGCGGGTTCCCACATCGGAATGTAATAAACTTTTTTCCTGAAAGACCCAAGACCTAAGAATTGGACAAATGAAAAATCTACAATTTTTTTAAAAGCTTTGGGTACTTTAGGGCCCTTTTGTTACGTAAAGTAAAATACTTTTTATTTTAAACATGGATTCATAAAAAGGCAGGTAACAGTTATTGTTATTAAAGTAATATTATTTAAAAGCTCATTCATAAGGACAGTGACACAACCCCAAATTATTAAAATTTGAAATTTTTTATAGAATATTTTCCAAAAGTGTTAATTTTTTTTTTTTTTTTGTAAAATAAAGAACATTTTCATCTTAAAAAAGACAGCGAAATAGCACTAGTGTCAGTATTCTGACCGCGCGAAAATATACCCCCCGTTCGTGAAACACTGTTGCAAAATTTCGAAAATGGGTATTACAATACATAAAAGAATTTCGGGATGATTTATTTCAATTAATTTTAAGTCAAAAAGTTGGAATTTATTACCTGAAATAATAAAAAAGTATATTAAAATAAATTAATTGCCCTCCAAATTTTTTTTTTGTGTTATGTCACGGTTCTTTCCAATGAGAAAATTTTATAAGGGGTGTTCATTTAAAAAAATTACTACCCAATTTATTTGCGGAAAAAGAAAGGTTTTTATGTTTAGCCGAAACACGTCAAAAAATTTATTAAGGCGGGGGTTTTTTACGAAAAAATAATGCTACTTTAACCCCCAAACCCCGGGGCTACACCAAATTTTTAAATGGGACGAGGGGTTATGCGATACATTATTTTAAAAGGTTTTTTATTAGGTACAATTTGATGTATTACTTTTTAAATTTGACATAAGTATTGTGAAATAAAACCATTTTAATGTTTGAATAATTTTTAATATTAAAGTCATTACTTAATAAATAAGCTTATCTAATAAATTGCTAAAGTGTGACTTCTAAACAACAAAATTAACGCTGTGCAAATTTTTAATGCGGTTTTTTAAATCCTCGATGTTTTGGAAGTGGCCTTATAAATTACAGACGTCAAATGGCCTCAAAGGAAAAGTCGTTTGGGCTAAGATCAGGTGACCTTGCAGGCCATTGTTTTTCCTTATATTTAGAGGATTTATGCTACAGAAAACTTATTTTATTATTTTATTATCATCATTTATCATCTTTAAATTTTGTATACCCTAGGATTACGTACCTGTTGTACCCCCTTTTGTCCAGGAAAAAATAAGTAAATGTCTATTTCAAACTTAAATTCGGGGTTATTGCGCAGTCGTTACGTCAAATTTAAAAAGTAAAATGCCAAAATGTTCAGAATAAAAAGTCCTTAAAATATTATATTACACGACCCCTTGTCTCATTTAAAAATTTAAGGGAAAAAGCTCTGGGGGTTTGGGGCTTTAAAGTAGCAGCATTCAATTTGTTGTTAAAATCCTTCCCCCTCAATACATTTGTTGACGTGTTTCGGCGAAATTCACAAACCGGCCTATTTTCGCAGATATAGTTGGTGCTATGTTTTAAAATGAACACCCAATATATACTTACTTTTATTTATTGTTTAGTATGCTACACGGTCTATTTCTGCAGATAACGTTAGTGTTTAGTTTTAAAATGAACACCCTATATATACTAACTTTTTTTTTATTGCCCAATATTCAAATATTGTACCAAATATTATCTGTACCCTTTTGTTTATTCAAATGTTTTTTTTAAAAATTGCCTGATAAATAATATAAATTTAAAAAAAAAAAAAAGTAATTGTAAATTTGTACTTTTATCTTTAGAGTAATATATTTTTACAATAAATTGAATTTTATTTGTACGGAAAAAAAGGGATTTTATTATTACCGTTCGACACACTCTGAATCATTTTAAATTATTTTGGAAAGAACAATCTCCAAATTTACCTGCTCTTTAAGCACTTTAACAGCATAGGCGCTTCCTTTTCATCATGTAGATCAATTGGCACAGTCTCTAAAAGTGGATACCACTGTGCAATTGGTTTGCGAGGATTTTCCAGCATCTCCTGCCAATGATCACGTCCTTTACCTGGATCTGAAGGACCGATGGTAAAACAACCCATTATTTCGTTCTGACCAATTCTAAAAAAATAGTTTATTTATAATGTGTAGCAAGTATATGTATTACATTAAGAAAGACATATGCCAATAATATTGTTGATATTTTGTTACGTATTTGTCTATGGTAAAAACTTTATATCAAAAAAGTTAATGTTTTTTTAAAGGGAAAGGTCGGTCAGCCGCGTTACAGGACGAAGGTCACTTTGGGGCCCCCAAAATTACTCCCAGCTCATATAGTTTAACCGTCTAAGCTTTATGTTTTTAAGGCCGTCTGGGAAATTTTCCCATTGATTTCTCCTTTTGGATACATAAGGGGGTTTTTTTTTTTTTGGAAAATTGTCTCCAAACCTTTTTATTTTTATGAAAAAAAAAAAAATTTTTGGGTAAAAAAGATAAAAATGCTTTTGGATACATTTTTTTTTTCCCAAACTTTTTTTTTGATAAGCCCCAAAAAACTGCGTGAAAAAAAAGGGGGAACATTTTGTAAAAATTTTTTGAATTTTACCAGCCCTGTATTGTAAAATAATAAATATAAACCGTTGCTAGGAATTTTAGCAATTATAAATTGTAGATGATTTTAAATTGATAAATTTGTACCAATAGTGACTGAATACCTTTTGGGAAAAGGGTTTGGATAATGTTATTAAATGGACCAATGATTTTAGTCTTAATTTGTACAATTGTTTTAAAATGACTTTCACTTTAAACATAATCGATTTTTACTATAATACGGGTTGTTTTCTAATTAAATGTTCTTTTTTAAAAGGTCGATTATTAAAGTTTATTTAAAGAAAAAACCCTTTTATATGAACGTGGGGTTTAAACGTCTTAACTTTTGAGATAAAGAGTTTTTTAAAATTTTAAAAAAAAATTTTTAAAAAATTTTTTCACACATTACTATGTATCAAGAGACATTTTGTAGTGTAAAAAACATTTTAATTTATTTTCACCAGTGGCTTCGTACGGAATTTGATCTGATTTTTTTGGGGCGACATTGATGTTACGCCATTTTTTTTTTTCTAAAAAAAAAATTTTTTTTAAAAAATTTTTTAATCATTTCAAAACAAATTTAAAATTTCCTTTTTTTTTTTAACCCGAGGCACGGTTTTCGCTAAAAAAAAAACCCCTTTCTCTATGATCATAAAAATATGGGTAAACAATATCCCCCCGCAAAAAAATCAAGATGAAATTTTTTCAAGAGAAAATTTTCGTCCGTCTAAAAAAATCAAAAATAAAAAAAAAAAAAAAAATTTTCCTTTTAAAAAAATTTAAAAATTTTAAAAAAAATTTCGCAGGGGGTTTTTTTTTTTTCGATATTTTATGTCTACAGAGAAACGGTTTTTTTTAAAAGGTTTTTCCCATCGTTAAAAAAATTAAGTTTTTCACAAGGAGCATTTTCGAAAAAAACCCTACACCTGAACATCACGGAAAAAACCCCTACTCTGCTGGGAACCCCAGCCCCCCCATTAGAGTTGTGTCGGGGTTTGGGGCTCCATTTTTAAAATTAAAAAACACAAACGATGCCAACCAAGCCGCTCCCGGGGGAACGCCTCCTAAAAAAAGAACTTTTGGGGGATCCTACTTTCCCCGAAACCAGGCCCCCAATCATACTAAGAGCGAAAAAATATAGAAAATCATTTTTAAAAGGGCCCTCAAAAGAAAAGAGCTAGGAGTGCTAGGTCAGAAAACAGAACTTGGATGGATTCTGTTTTTAAAAAAAAGGAAACAACGAAAAAAAGAAATATCAAAATCACCAGCATGATAACGCGAACAGAAGAACACAAAAATTAAATGAAATTTTGGGAAATTGACGAAGTTTCGGAAAAAAGGGGAAGTTAAAAAAAAAAGAAAGATTTTGTGAAGATTTACAAGGAACACTACAAGAAACTTTTTTTAATTACTTTTGTCCGCATTCCATTTAACACACAAATAAACCAAGGGGGGAATTTTCCAAACCAAGAGCCGCTGCAAATTACAACAATTGGAAAAAAATTAGCGGGAGAAAATGAACCAAAAAAGGCATACAAGTTTTTTGCAAAAATACCAAACATGGGACATGAAAATGGCTTAAACCCACCCTACACAGCTATTACACTCCACACCAACCAGTAATAAAAGAATCAAGTAACACGACAAAACTTAGGTAGTCTTCGACGCTTCATCTAAAACATGCCCGGAAATAAGTTTGAACGATGTAATACACTGGGTTAACTTCAACAAAATTAGGACATATTTTTCGTTTTGGGGGAAACATCAGTCACAGAAAACCGGGAGACATCGAAAAAAAAAATCGCCAAATCAAACTGCATCCAGAAGACCAAAAGTTTTACGCGATCCTTTGGCGCTTTAATGACATACATCCCATACAAATATATGAATTAACCACAGTAACATATGGAACTTCAGCAATACCAAGCCATCAATAACAACTCGCAGCTATATTTTTTCAACCAAAAAAAAAGAGTTCAAGAAAAATAATTAATAGACAAGCCCTTATACGTATGTTTTCCAACAAAACCCCAAGGGATATAGAGGGCCCCCAAAAATGGGGTGATGATAAAAAAATCAACGTAGCGACAAAAAAGTCCAATAAAACCACCAATATCCCCTACCACCCATTTTATGGAAGAAGCTCCACGGACCTAACACATGGATGTTCATTTTAGCCGAAGGGGAAGGGGGGGCAACATCTGGGGGTACCCGAAAAGATGTGATCTAATAAAACCAAAATTGAAAGAGCAAAAAAATTTTCTTAAAAAAAACAAGACAGAACATTCTTACTGCCAAGAGGTTGAAAAAACCACAGTTCCCAAAACATTCATTCACCCCGTCAAGTTTAATATTAATATTTAAGCCTGTCACAATCACCATCTAAGACAAACCTGTTATTGGGGCTGATGGAGCACAAATCACAAACCCCTAATTATACACAAATAAAATTTTAGCAAGGACTTAAAAACCCCCCTTTTGGGGCATCCATCCACAAGCACATAACCATCAGCGCCAATTTTAAATAGGGGCTGATCATTTATACTAACTGCTGTGATTTTTCGATCGCAGAAGACCGTCAATCACGAGGGGAAAAAGAACACCATTTGAAGAATTTTCTTTTGGGGCCACTCCGACTTTCTAACAGATTAACCGATGATTTTTTCAAACTCCGGGACCAAATTTTTAAAATTTTTTAAACCCAAAATATTGAATCACCCCGTATTAGAACCCAGTGAACGTCCGGCCCCCTTTGTAGGTCCCAGTCACATGCGACTCAGCGTCGTGATTCGTTAAAGCGGGCCAGAAATGGGGGGTTTACTATCAACTTTTTTTTTTTTTGTGTTATTTTATTTGGTTGGGGTTTTTTATATATAAGCGTGTAAATATGTCAATAAAATCCCGTATTTTTCCCATCAATGGTTGTACTCACTTTTATCGTAACCACCAGCCAGTTACAGGTGGCCACCCCCAAAAATTTTAAAATGATTGGGAATTTTGAAAATAATTTTTATTTTAAAAAAAAATCGGTTGCGACCATCAATGTCGGGGCCCAAAAAAAAGAACAAAAAACTGCATGAAAGCCCCCTGTGGAAATTTAAAAAAAAAAATTTTTTCTTAAAAAAAAATTTTATACGTATCATGTATGCCAAATTTTGTTTAAAAAACTATATAGAAAATATTTTAAAATTTATTTTGGTTTTTTTACCACCCTGTATCTCAAAAATTAAAATGTTTGGACATAGTTCATATAAAGTTTTCTTGTTAAATGGGGGCCTTTTAAAAATTGATATTTAATTAGAAAACACCCTGTATAGGTAAATGAAACTTTCGTCTTAAAAATTTCGAACATTACTGGGGGAGAATAACTGATGCAAACGGGATGATGAGGTTTACTGTCAGGGCCACAACGTGTTCTAGTGTTATTGATGTGTGTCCTAACTTTTGACAGTTTGGTATTGCCCAAATTATAACATGGGAGTTTATCGGATACCGTAATAAGAAACCTAAAGTAATTTATTGGAAATAGTCCAGCAAGAAATGCTTAAGGTATTTGGCTTTAAAATGAAAATGACTTGAAAAAAACTTGGTCTACTAAGTTTATTTCATAGACTGTTGCTGAAAAACGGCTAAAAGGTATGCATAATTTATCTATATATTATTGATAAAGAAACTGAATTTTAAGTCATTACTCTTTAACCTCCATTAAACCTGGGAATACCAGACAAAAAGGAATTTTTTTGTATGAATTTTCCAAAACTAAATATGTATAAAAATGTTCCAAATTACCACATGTGTATTTGATTAATACGTAATGGTACTAGATATAGGCAAACCTACTGTTTAAATCAATTTTAAGCTTAAAAATAGTAGTGTGCATGGTACTAGACTGTTTTTTTACAATTTTTTTTATGGTTATTTATATTATTATATAATATATTATATTATTTATAAAAAATATTGTAGTAAATTGAGTGTTAAATATTGTATGCTTTACTATTTGTTTTATTTTGGTAATTTAAAAATTTATTTTATTATAATAAATTGTTTCTCTATAAAGAAACATACATGTTATTAAAGTTAGTAAAATAAAAATTATTTCCCTGCCACAAAACGTTATACATTGAAATAAATCAACACACCTGTCGTAATCGATAACTTTAACCAGCAGATATTTCCACATTTTCTTCCGGAACGTCGAATACCAATGCCTCGTTAAAACAGGAAACAATGTGTTTTGTCTGACAGTTGTTTTCTTTTTTCATTTTTCTGCCTCGCCAAATTAAATATACTTTAACATATGACTTAAAAAATAAAATATAATTTTAGGGTAAATATTTTGTGTAAGATTAAAAAAAAAAGTTAGGTAAATACATACCTATCAATACTAAGCAGTTTATTATTTTATTTTAAATAAACGTTAAAAAAATACAATAAAAGAAGTATCTGATGTCACTTTTAAGAAAATAGCTTATTTTTACAGTCATGGGGAAAAGGAAAAAGTTACCAAAATCAAGTAATAGTTATTTACCTAACAAGGTGGAAGAAATACTTTGCGTAGGAAAAAAGTGACATAAAGGAACCGCCCCAACTGTTACAATCTATTGTCTACAAGCGCAAATTTCATTATCATTATTTAGAGAAAAATTATCTATTTATCTAAATTGTCGAAGAACGTATTTAATTTAAATAAAAATTAAATAAAGAACAAAACCAAAAACTGTATATTTATAACAAAAACAAAAAAGCCGTTATGATATTTGGAAAATTATTGTTTACCGTATCTCTTAATGCATATGATAGTCATCATTGACGTATTCTGTTTGTTTCTTACCCTAAAGCTGACCAGGGTTCTTTTTGGATGTTTGCTTGTATTTTAAATACATTATTTGTAGCTAGATTTTAAAATGTTATTTAATAGCTATGAGTTTTAATTTTTATTGTATCAATACTGCTCCCCTGCAGTTAACTTTGTGAAGCAATGTCCTTGTGATATTCCTCTGGATTTGACAATCCCAAATGGGCTGCTTTTTTAGATGGCATCTTTTAGTAAATTCATACCAACAGTACGTCTGCGTGTTTTTCTTTTTTGCAATTAAAAAACGTGTATCAGCATCTTTTCGAAACCACAAATATGGGTTGGTGTGTCTCATATATCTGGTATTTTATGTCATTATAGATATAGATTTATTAATAAACTTTTTTCCATTTGCAAAAGTTTATTGAAAAATACTTTTCTTGGCTTCTTCACTAGGCCTAGTCTGACACCTTTTTTTCCTCGCTACTTTTTTTGATTCTGGGTTTTTCCTTTAATTATTTTAAAACCTACTATTTTAACAACATATAAAAAGTTCATTATATATACTTTTTTTTTTTTATTAAATGGCTTAGGTATTTTAACCAGAAAAACGTAGCGAAATAAAATTCTGCAAGAATAAAAAATATGAGCCATTAAAAATGTCTGTTTTCTAGAATGACACAAACGACTTTAGTAAAATGTATTAATAATAGCTGATTCTTTCAAGATCTTTTTATTAAAAACTGCAAAACAGCTTTTCATATTGTCTGACGAAGATTGTTTCTCCATTTTTCCACGTCAAAGCTGATTTCATGACTACAAAAAATTTAATATTAATAATGTTTTCAATAGTTTTTGTGGCGTTTTTTTAAATTTAAAGGTAAATGATTAGTAAGTTATCTGACAGTTAAACAAAGCCCTTTACAAAAAAATTTAAAATAAAAAAATATTTAATTTAGTTTTCTAGCTAAAATTAGACGTTGCGCTCATTAGTATACAGTGCTTTTCTTTAAGGTCCCCCCCCTTTTTAATTTTTTAAACGGATTATTTTAAAATATTAAAACTTAAGGTAATGTAATTGATGCATGAAATTTCCAGTATTTTCTCAACTAAACTCAACGTTATTATTTGAATTATCAAGTCAAATCTTAATATATTCAAGTAATTATTAAATGTACCACCATTTTTTAGTAGGTAAATTAATAAACTTTATATTTTAGGGTTGTAAAGTACTCTTCAGGAGCTTTAAAACGATATGCAACAAGACCACTCTTTTTATTTTTTTTTTCAAGATGGCGCAAGTCTAGCAGCTATCTTTTGAAAATTTTCATCTATTTACTCTTACTCCAAAAATATAGTATTCATTCCTTTACCTTAAGTTTTAATATTTTGATATTAATCCGTTCAAAAAATAAAGAGGGGGTAAGAATAAAGCACGTGTAAGACAGACCATTATTTGATGTATAACTGGCTGATTTTTTTATTCAAACTTAATAAAAACATATAGAATCCCATTCCTCTGTTTGACGCTTAAAATACAATTTTTAAATGTAAATGTAATCTTTATAATTTTATAAACACTTCATTTTAATTTAAAAAAAGAATTTATAAAATTAAAAATTATTTAATTAATGATATTAAATTATTAATTACTTAAAATCCAAAAAAAAAAAACTTAATTATTGCTTTTCCGATTTTGAATTTCTTGATCTTCGCGCTTGATATGCACATAGTCTGTTTAGTACGCATTATCCGTATTTTTTGAAGCAAAGTAACTGTCTTTACTGATGACGATAAAAGCGATAATGAAGACTAACAATAAGCAAAATTTATTTTAAAATTATTTTCTTTATTTTCAAATTTTTTAAACTTTGGTTTTTGTGTCTTAATATCTGGTTAGTCATCATTGTAGTTAATGTACCTATCGGCAAAAAGTTTAGTAAGATATTTTAAAAAAATTTCATAAAATAACTTGTATTGTTAAATAAAATGCATTTTGTTTTTTTTTTATTGAAGTAATAATAGCGACAAAATAATAACAAAAATAATTACAAACTAGAATATGACTATTGAAAAATGACATTTTTTTGTCTGACTTTACTTACGCCCCAACGTTTTTGTCAGACCCTTGTACCTCATACTAAAAGCCTGTATCTATAATTTTTTTATATTATCAAAGTGACGCGTTTAGAAAAATTAGAAGGAAAACGAATTAGAATCAACATAAGTCGCAGGGAAGAAAATGTGTCAGACTAGGCCTAATAAAGCCGTATAAGAAGTTATCTATCAGTAAACTTTTTGCTGATGAGCCAAAAACTCTTTATATTGTCGTGTGTCAAAAATTTTTTTTTTTTGTTAAAATCCAATGTATTGTTTTTTTTTTAAGTGGGCAGTTAACTTCATAAATTTTTCAGTATCTATATCGTTTCTAGTTTTTAACATAGAATACCGTGACCAAAGGGTTAAAGGATTAACATTTTTGCCCCTATTACAAAAACATACGAGAAATAGCACTTCATTAAACTTTTTTTCTTTTCTGTTGTTTCATCATTTTGAAAATACCTTTTTCCAACAAAATCCTTTTTACTGTATAAACCTCTTGCAAAATATGACCAGGGATTACTTTCCTCAGTTTCTTGATTGATTTTGTGCCTTTTTAAATTTTTGATTTAGAACTGTAACGTGCAATATTTTTAAAAATGACTAAATGGCGTTATGTATGTGTTTTGGTGTAAAATTATTTAAATGTATCTATGGAAATATTAGTGACAAATACTTACCTTTTGATCTAACAAGCTTTAACTGTTCGTAAGCAAATGCGTGCGGTAAGTGTATAAGTGTGAAAAAGTACAACTTTTCACACGCTTACAGAAAAAAAATATTTTGTATAGCATAGGATGTAAAAAATTTGCATACCAAATAATAACCTAAACTTTCAGGTTGTTTTATTATAATGTTAAAATTAAAAGAAAAAACTTAAATAAAAATTTCAAAAATATTTAACCCAAAAAATTTAAATACTTTATACCATGAGTAATGTAAATCACTTAGTATTTAAACCCTGCAGTTTTATCCCTTTTTTATAACCAGGTTAAAAGGCACACCCAACGTCCTTTTAAATATAGAAAAGGGTTTTGGAGGGCAGTTTAAAGGGGAGGCCAATAGGACCGTAGAAATGGAGGTACAAGGATGTCTCGAAAAAGATATCTCCTCTTCTATGGGAAAATTAAGGTATATGAGTTATTAACTAGTCCCAAAAATGAGAAATTTTTTTCAAGGTGTATACTAATGTAAAACTGGGAAAAACAACATTTTACCTGCTTAGAAGAAAAAACATGTAAAAAACTCGAACATCAAAAAAAAGTACAAAAAAAGAAGAAATATAGGAATCCCAAAAACAAAAAAAATCTTCGGTGTGCAGATAAAATCTTTTTAAAAAGAAATACCTATGTCTAATCCAGTATACACAAAATATGATGTTTGGGTTGTATGTTACAGTCATCGCTTGTTACCTATTACGCTTTCGTATGGTGGACTCCAAAGACTGGTTGCTTTGGGATAAGGCGCCTTAAGAAGCACACCGTCTATAGTTACGGAAACTATTCCCAAGCTTAACTCATTTGGATGTTTCCATCTAAAGGGAGGGTAGGGAGTAGCGCCTACAGTATAAAAAACAACAGGCCGTGGAAACAAAATCCTAAAAAATTTAGCCACACCAGGCAAGGGATATTTTTAAATTAAAACTATTGGACAAAAGATTAGATCACAGGACATCCGTCTACAATTTTAAAAAAATCAAATAGTGTTCTCTGCGATCCAACATAGGGAAAAAGGGAATATTTCCATTACTTTCCAGGTGCCCGGTTTGGTCCACCGATGGCTCAAAAACAGAGGGAATGGAAGGATGTTTGGTGTGTTTGATGAACAAAGAGAAATATACTATCCAAGCAGTTCCAGAGAATGTGAGAAGGGTGTACCAGAACCAAAACATACGCATTTTTTTAGACAGATGGGCTGTCCTAAAAACCTTAAACTTCTATCGTTTTACTTTAAAAAATCACTATGGAGTTTTTTAAACGACCTAAAACACTTGTCACCAGGAAGCACCAGGATAAAAACTCCTTTAGGTTTCTGGACCCACGGGAATAAAAGGAGATAAACTAGCAAGAGGGCTTATCTAGAATGATAGGCGATTTTCCAAAAAAATTAAAAAGCTGAGCTTTTCCTTCTAGGGCATCCTCAATTGAAAACTGACTTCTTACTGAAAGCCACTGTCATTTAGGGGCATACATAACGGCCCCACAACATGCAGCCTTTTGCGGGAAAAAGGAGCAAACAGCCTCACAGGTAATACACTAACACATAAAGTGTTCAAAAAATTTAAGGGGCTTCCGCATAAACTTTTTTGGAGAAGCCTTTGACCTGATGAATAAAAGCGGGACTGCTATTACCTGAAAGGGGTTTCAACAATAAGCCAGCAGGCTGCAGTAAATATGGATAAAAAACCAAAATCCACGCTAAACCAACCAACCTTAAATTAGAATTAAAAAAAACTGCAACTATAACGTTTTAGTTTTCTTATTGATTTATTTGACAATATTTTGACAAATCAAAATCTGCTTATAGATTCCGAATGTTTAATCAATGCAAAAAGGACGTATGGCAGCATCGGGCGCCCATTTCTAAAAAAATGCTCTTTGTTTAAAACCGGGAATTAGCATTTCTAAATTTGACTACTTTTTTAACCGTAAATAAAGAGCTTTAAAAAACAAAATTTGGAAGTATTGTAATTCTCCACGATCCAAAAATTGTATGTGTGTAGTGGGCGCTTAAAATGATTTTGCATTATTTTTTTTTTCCATGAAAAATAATGAACTAATTGTAAAAAAGGTAAAACCATTATTGACAAAATTTATTTTATAAAAAAGAATGTTTGCTAAATTCTTTTTTCTACCAGATTTTCCAGTAATTTCCATTGTTAAAGTTTTGCCCTTTAATTATGGTTATTGTCAGTCTTCCAGCTTTGGGTAAAAAGCATAAACAAACCATAAGCTCTTAAATTAACCCCACCTAAAAACAAAACAAATATTAAAATTAGACCTTTGGGTTTTAACAACCAAAATAGGGATTTTTTTTATATTAAGTTTATTGAAAAATAACTAGGTACCCTCTGCGACAAAGGGTTTTTTTAAACCTACTGTATGGTTTTTGGTTAAAAAACTGTACTTTAGCAGAATTAAATAAACGACAGTGATGTCGTGATCCGTCACGACCCCCCACGATAGAGGTGTTTGTTGGAAAGAGGTGGTCAGCGCGCTCGCGGTCCCTGCACAAGCATAAGGCTATTTACTCTGGTAGGTAGCCCGCATCTCAAAGGCCGTTTTATGACACCTTTTTCACCCGGTGCCATCTATCCTTCGACGCGTGTAACGCCACTGGGTTTTTGGGGTCTGGGTCTATTTTAGCCTGGTTCTTCCTCTTATACCTTTCCGCATGGGTGGCCCTATCGGTCTAGCTTAAGGATTATTGAAAACAGCTTGCTCACCCAGCTGTTGTCTTCGTCAAAGTGAGGATACTTCGCCCGGGGTCATAAAACCATAAGGGCAGCCTTGCCGTTCGACAAGGCGAACAAGCGTGCAAGAGGGAAAAAGAACCGGGAGTATTTCTTTCAAGCCCAACTTGTTGATTGGTTAAAAGGGGGAAGCCGACCAATCAACATGCATTAGTTAAAACCCCTCCACAGTGCAATCAGCACCCTTGGGGTATGAGAGTTACACTTTGGGGTTCTTTTTCTCTCCAAATTGTTTTATTGCCGGAGCGGGCTGCTCTATAGGTATAATAATACCCAAAAATAAATAGTGACAAAAATTGAAAACAAATAATTAAGTCAAATAATAAAATTAAACCTTAGCCCAAAAATAAAAAGGGTTTAATTTAGAAATAAATTTCTTAGCTGCAAAACTAACGGAATATATTTGTGCGCGCGTGACAAATTTAAATTAAGCAAAAAAAAGGAAAAAACCATTTCTGGACGTATAATGAACGATATTTATTATTATATTTAGGTGCCTTTAAAACAACATAAAAAAAAAACATCGCAAAAATGATTTAAGAAAATTTTTAAAACAGTAAAACAAATTAACAAAAAAGACAAGCTAATTTCTAAGAAAATTAATTTCGGGCAGAAAAAGTTTTGATTAATGGTTATATTTATTACAATTCGTATTATTGAGGTCTCAATCCCTTTTTTATTTTTTTTTTGAACTAAAGATGTTAGAGAGGAGTGTTTGTGAAATTTTGGTTTTCTTAATTGACTGTTACAGATTTTGTGTTTCCATGTTACAAGGCCAAACAACTTTTGGGGGCTTTAATTTTTCTTTGTATGGACTCCTCTATAATTTAAAACGCACCGTACTGCGAACATAGAAGGCTCCTTGGGGCAATTTTGGAGGGAAACCCAATTCTAAAATACCAATAATAATTTTGTGGCTTGCATTTTAATTTTTGCCTCGTTTCTACAAGCTCATTTTTGGGGGGGACTGGGGGGAGGCGGTGATAAATTCAAAGGGGAGTTTTTCTGCATTTAGTTGTGTACTACGTTTTTATTTTCAGTAAGAGAATGATTATAGGCAAGTAGCAGAAGTTACCTAGCATAAAACCGACTTCGATCGGATTTCTTATCAGCCATAAATTTAAAATTATTTGCTTACGAAACCCGCAACGTTTGCTACTGTCTTAAGAACTAAACAGTTTTTCCCAATGAAAATAAAAAATTTTTTCTTCAATAAATAATGGAACGTAGGGTTTTTAAAAAAATAAATCAATGTGCATTCGTAGAATAAAAAAAAAAAACTCTTTCAAGTTATCGAAGATGTTCAAATAAACCACCTTCTTGAGCCAAACAATAACCAAGATTTTCATAAAAACGCCTTCTGACATTTGCTAAAATGTTAGTAATAATCCAAAAGGTCTTTTTATTAAATTAAATTTTTGTAGATTATTAGCCCTATTCTTCTGAAACCAAAAGTTGTGATTTACGTACCCCAGAAAAAAAAATCGTTGGGTGAGACCATGAAGGGGAAACGTCGATTCATCAGTAAAAACAAGTTTTTTATGAAAATTTTCATTGTTATTTTTCATTTCCATTACAGTTTCACAAATTGTTTCGTCAAAAATGATCACCAGGGAAAATTTCAGGGGTTTTTCTTATTTTTGTAGGATCGTATCCATTTTTTTCAGCACTCTTCCAAATTGATCTCTGTTAAATCAACCTGTTGTGCAATTGTGATTTCCCAATTACCATATTTTTCTTTATTTCCCAGGATTTCCGCATGATACCATTCAATAATTTTAAATTCTCTTCCAGTTCGTGAACGTCCATTATTAATAACTATTATTGTATTAAAAAAAACTTTTGGTCGCAAATAATCGATAAAAACAATTATAGCTGTCGATTTTTTGATAGTAAAATTATTTCAAATAAACGAATTTATTGATTTTTTTTGGCCCGGGCCCGACGTCGTTATTTTTTGGGCTGGAAGATTTTTTTGACGATAAGCAAAGCGTGCGGCGTTTTTGGGAAAATCCAAAATCGCCCAGGATCGTCCTATGTTCGCAGTGCTCGCCATTATATCCTTCTGCTACTTTGGGAAAAGAAAGCCATCCTCCGTGTCTTTTCAAAGTGAGCAAATCACCGCCGCTTTTTACCAACATGTAGGGGAAAACGCCTTGCATTCTAGTGCCGGTATATATTCTTCGCATTTTCTAGTTTTAAGTATTTTGCAACAAGTTTTGGAATACCATATAGATGGGGTTTCCCAAAATGTTGAGCGTAACATCTTTGGTTTCGGTATCCAACAAATAATCTTCTACCCCTCCATCTTTTTAGGGCGGAGATCTGCGTATTTAGTAAAGTGTACAGGTTGAACTTGCAATTTTATTGGTAATGGTAAAACTTTTTGACCTGTGAGTTTTTCCAATTTGTAAAAACCATGACAAGGAAACACCCATTATCTTTCACATCGTCTAAACTCAAACGTATTAAATCATCCCCCTGCGGCATGCGCCGAAGATGCCAAACACTAAAATTACTTTTGCTAGTAGATATTGTCTATCTGGTTTTACATAAAAATTTGGTTACTTGTTCTGATGTCAGAACCTGAATTTCTTTTTATCCTACAGCTTTGGGCTGTTTTAAAAAAGCGATAGTTTTTGGATATTGGTTGTGGGTATTGTCTTTTTTTGCCAAACAATCCCTTTTAAAATGGAGAATCGACTCCATAAGGTGGATGACTTCAAGATTTGGCTTTTTCAGAAAAATAAACCAAGAGAATATCTCACTTCAATTTTGATTCTTTTTTTGAGTCCGCCATTCGGTAAAAAAGGATATTTTATGTTCAATCTCAACCCTGTTTTATTGGTAAATCTTTCAGTCACTTCGCCCCTTGTTGCAATATAATATCAAAATATACGGATTTTCTTTTCAAATCTGAATTAATTTTTGAAAATGGCATAAATTTCACTGACAGAAAATAAAATATGGGGCTAATAAATAAATGTTGTTATAAACAGTTTCCATTGATGGATTTTTGTATAAAAGCACGGAAAGAGGATCGGGAAAAAAAATTCGGTAACAACTGAAAATCTCATATTTACTGTATTTTATATACAGTGGAATATGTAGTATTTTCAGGTAAGTATCGATAAAAATAATTTTGTTTGGTTTTTCAAAAACTTTATATTGAATTTGGCAGCAGCAAAAATCAAGATTACTTCCTTAAGCATCCCAAATTTTTTTAAAAATAATAAAACTTGTTTAAAATAACATTTTAAATGTTTGCATTGTCTTGGTACTTTTTGACAAACACAAATAATAATATTATTGTAGGTTTATTGTTTTAAAATATAAGTGACAAAAATATTAAGTAGGACTACACTCTGAAGTAGAAATTAAATCTTGGTATGGGCCCAGACTGACAGGCATTGTAAAGAGGCCCTTGTAAGCACACGCTTTTCCGATAAGGGCCCCCCTGAAAAATGTTTACGTTTATTTTAAGGGAAAATTTAAATTTTATTCTTGATCCCAAATATATCTGTGTTCTAAGCCAAATTTAAAATTGGCTAGCACCTTTCCTTGTGAGCTAAATTTTTAATATTAATTGGGCCCTTCTGCTTTCACTGCTACCTTATTTATTTTTTTACGTATAGAGACGCAATAAAATAATTTAGAATCTAAGTAAAAAAAATATGTTGAATCAACAATTTTTTTGTTCATGCGCATACGTAAAGACATCTATATGTTAGGTTATCTATGGATGCGACTCCAACTAGTAGCAATCTTCTTTACACTTGGGTAACCAAACGGGATTTGACACAGAGTGTGATATTTTTTTACAGTATAAATAAAGGATTTTCTTAATATTCATAAAAGACCTACAAGTTTATTTAAAAGTCAATTTCAAAGCTTTTTTACCACAACAGATAAATGGAAATTTAAAGTTTCTTTCAGGTAGGGGAAACTATTGAGAGTTTTTAAAACTTTTTGAACATATGTCAGGGTTTTGAGCCGCATTCGCTTCTATAGGCCTTTCATCACAATTTTTTTGTGCGCATCGTAAGTTCCCGGGCCATTTTTTTCGTACTGTTTTTTGTTAACAAGAAAAAGGGGCTTGTAAACACAAAATTTAAAAAATAAAAAAAAAATTTTAAAAAAAAAAGTATAGTTATTGAAAAAAAAAATCCCAGAAAATAAAGAAAAAAAGTCCCTTTAATTAGCAAATATTTTTTTAATCGATTATTTTAATGATATCAGATGAAAAGGAACGAAGAAGCGGTTTTTGTTATGGAGTATGTAAGAGTGATACACGCTATAAATCATTTAAATACAATACTTTTTAATCAATATAACAATTGATATATGTGGTAGGCCTAATTAGAATAAAATTAAAGATACTTTTTGTATAGAAAAGGGTAATGATGCTAACCTGTCAATCAGCTCACTTCTTTTTCCCTTTTTAAAGAGTCCTGACATTTAAAGCTTTTTTTAAATTTGGGTATAATTATATAACTGAATTATAAATCAGTGAAGCACCATCCACGATTTTTTCCAGTAAATGATTTAATTGAGATAATACTGCTTTCCCCAGCCATTGTCGATAAAAAAACAGTACAGAAACTTTAATTGCCGCCATTTCAACATGGCGACTGCGCATGGTTTCACATGATGAAAAGGCTATTGGAATAATATCCAGAGTGAAACCCTTTGGTGATTTAGTTTCCAACACGAAAAGAAATTTATACATGGTGACTTCAGAAACTTAATAGTTACCTTCAAACAAAGGGTAAGTCATAATTCCCGAGTTATTTTCTAACAAGTGCGGTTCAATATTTTCAAGTTATGGTAAGTTATATATGCACGCGACTGCAGTTTAAAAAGACGCGAAGCGGGGTTTGCGTAATGCGGAAAACATAGGTTCGGAAGATTTAAGATCAAAGTTTTACAGAGTACAGTAAATACTATATTTCCGCTCGCCGTTTGAAAAAATAAATTTTTTTTTTGGGAATACGTGCGGAAAGCAGACTTTTCCCCGCCATATTAGTATTTACATAACAAGTGTTGTAATTAGATTTTTAGCGCACGCAAAATAAAGTTTTGCATTCACTGGGGTGTGCGCTAAAAAAATTCTCCTGAGTTATGTATAGTATTTTCTAACCATCAGGTTTTTTTGGGAAATAATTTTTTTGACGTTTATCCCAATTTTACACTGAAATTGATTAAACTACCATTTATCTCAATCGGTGTGACCCTTGTAAAATGACACCACCGCAAAAAAGCTATTTCAATCGGCAGTCGTAAATATAGGAAAATTTAGCAACCGACTTATTTCGGTTTTAATTTTTTTGGTATATTATCTGTATGTTAGGTGATTTAGGAGATAATAATTGTTAAACGATGTTTAAATAAACGATTTTTGAAAAGTCCTTAGCAATGAAAATGATCTTACCGCATTAGCGTAAAGTACAACACTGGGGCGTAAGTATACCACACTTAAACTAGTGTTTGAACCTTGTTACCCACGGTTTGATAATAGTGTATTACATACCGAGAGGAAGAAGCCCATTACACCGATTTAAAAAACGGAAGAAAACGGGGCGAGTACTGTAATTCGAAAAGTGTAATGGGCTTACCACTCGAGTTGTGTACTATACTTTTTCTACGGCTTTATGTTTATTTTTTATAAATAAAAGCAGAAGATTATGAAACCAAGTAACAAATACAAATAATAAACATTTGCGTTAATAAGGCGATGCTATTTGTTTCATAGCCAGCTTTACGTAAAATCTTTTTGAAAGTTTTCAAGATTTTTTGGGCTAAACGATTGTGGAACTGTTACGTAATATATATATTACGTAACTGCCTTACGCACAGTTTGGCTTCTACAGTATAGTGTTTGCAATTAGAGATTTACTAATAAAGTAGACGGTGTGTAATTAGGTTCTTACTAATATAGGGGTAGAAAAATAATTTACTTGTAACTTTGGGAAATATATTCTGTTTTGCAAAATACAAGCAGTGTTACTTTTATTCTTTACATTAAATCTTTACACAGAGATAGGATCTTGTTTATTTGGTATCGTTTTAAGTTCTTTGTCATAATTTTTGATGTTAGTCAACAACAAAATCGACTATTAAAGCCATCAGATTTAAAAGTTTACAGTAATTGTAACTCTAAAGAATTATTTTTGATACCAAGAACATTTACCACCCAGCGTTAAAACAATTTTCATGTTAAATTAAATACAGTGTGAGTCAGGTGGAATGGACCAAACTCTATGAGTATATTGGGCACGTATAAAAGATTAAAATTACTTTCTTTTTTTTTATCAGATTCCCATTTGTTTTCAAATTATAGCGTTATTACAAACGAATAAAAGTTCCTGGATCAATATTGCCTAATCACTTATGGCGTTCTTTTAATAAATGTTTAAAACCATCTTCATTGAATTAAAAATATTTTCTGTTTTGTCTGCAAATGTAGACTTTTTTCCGATTGTTTTTATATCCTTTTTTTTAATAGAAAAAAAAAAAACAACAATTTGTTTTTGAATTATGTTTACGTGTACAATCCACTCCTGGAGTATGGTCCGTTCCTCCTGACTCACCCTGTATACACAATTTTTGATGTTATTTGGCCTCGTTCAAATTAATATTGACCAATTAAAAATTAAGAATTATAAAATTTCCAGAAAATTTTCAACGAAAGGGAATCCGTGCGCCTTGAACAGGGTGAAATATTGATTTAAGTCCAGAAGGATAATAACGCAAGACAAAACAAAAAAAATTTAAAATTTTTCGTTTTACAGTCTATTGCCTCCATCCCTTTGATAAAAGTCATCTGAAATGTCAAATTTAAAAAAATTCATCAGGCCTGGGGAAAAAAACGAATTCCTTCGAAATTAATTCGTCGAATAAGTCAGTGGGAAGACGGTCTTCATTTTTAAAACTTTTCAAAAATGATTCTTTTTTTAAAAATACTTTTAATTAAATTTTAAAATAAAAATTTGATTTATGGAAAACCCCGAAGAATTTGACCTCAGAATCCGAATACTTGGGGAATATATTAATAAAAAAACCTTCAAAATTTTTTTTTAAAAAAAAAAATAAAAAAATTTTAAACCCCTTTTTTTTTTGTTGCTTATGTTTTAGACTTACAGAAGTTTTGGGAAAGAGATTTTTGGGTCCTTTAAAAACTACGGGAAAACGCCAAAAGCGGTAAGGTTTTTGGGGGTTTTTTAAGGCGCTGATTGTGAAAAAATCGGGTTAACCCATCGTCAGGAAAAAGGCATTTGAAGGTCAAGGGGGAAAAAAACCATTGGAATAATCTGGAAAAGTTTATGATATATTTTTGGGGGCGCTGAATCCGAATCCGGCTTTATTTAATTTTGGGGTTATTTATACGATTATTTTTCCTAATTTTTTTCCCTTTTTCTTGACCTTCAAATGCCCCATGAAAACCTGACCTTAAAAAATTAATTCATCAAAACTGATTTGCCGACCTCGAAAAATCCCTTTTTTGTAGTTTTTTTTGATTCGTATTTATTTTTATACTATACGTATACGTGTGTCTGTGAATCTCGTCTAAATATAGTGTGTGGTACAGTGGCGGCCGGTCTTAAGGGGACAGGGGGGAAGGGGCCCCCCTGTTGAAAAAAAATTTTTTAATTCAAAATTTAATATTTTTTTTAATTTTATTTTTTTTCGAGTTTATGTCTATTGCCATTAAGTATACGCAAAAAATTTCTTCCTACACGCCATCGAGCATTAACGCACTAAAATAATTTTGGGAACACTCGAATTGTGCTCTTTGGGCCATAATCGCGGCATCGGGGATCCCCGGGGGTTTGGGGAAATTTTTTGCCGAATGTGGGCCTTTGCTTCTCCCCAATCCCTTTTAAAACTCCAGTAAAAGCGGTTTTGACTTTTGTGGTTTGCGCGGAAATGCCCCTTTTAATAATTTTTTTAAGTTTAATTATTGGTGAATGTTTAAGTATTTCTTATATTGGTCCGAAATAAATTCGGTTCGCTACCTCTTAGAAAACGGTCCCTTGACGTTTGAACAAAAAAGTTTTAGAAAAAAAAGGGGTTTGATTTAAATATAAACCATTAAACCCAATTTTAAAAATAGAACATATAATGGGGGGTTAAACCAAAAAAATTTAGTAAAATATAAGTGGATTTGTGGTTGACCGGTCACAAATAAATTGTTTTTTTTTTTGTGCATATTGTTTTTGGGAAAGAAATTACAGCTTGGGGTCGATGCTTGACAGTGGTAAATTAAAAACTGAACTAACAGCCATTTACGACAGGAACGATATGTGCAGGATTGAAAGGAGTTTTTTTTCCCCTTTTTTAAGTTCTTATCCGAAATAATCTTAAAAAGTTTTACGAAACTTACAAACTCCAAAATATTATTTGTAAAACACCAATGTCAACAACTGAATGCGAAAGATGTTTTTTTTAAAATTTTAAAAGGATAAAAAATTTTGGGGAAAACGATCTGCAAAAAGGGTTAAGCCCCGCGTTTTTTTTAATTGAAAAAAAAAAAAAAAACAAAAATATACCGACTTTTTTAATAAAGGGGTGATTCGTTTTCTAAAAAAGGAAAAAGGGGAAGGATTTTTTATTTAAAAAATTTTAACACACTTTTTTCTATTATATTTTTTTTGCCCCCCCCAAAATAAATCTCACGAGCCGCCACTGGTGGGTTTTTTCCCCGGAATATACTGGAAGTATGTTAGTTTTTTTTTTTGAATCAATAGAAAAAACACGTTATCCGCCTCGCTGGTATCGACTCTTAAAAACTACTGAATTTGTGTTAATAATTTTGTAAGAAAAGTAAAATGAGCGCATCTTAAAAAAATGCGTTATGAATTTTTTATTAAGGCCACTACTAAAAATAGTGCAGTATAACTACCATCTCTTGTTCCAACAGTTGGTTCACTAGATGAACATATTAAGAAGGTTTACTTACAAACCCAAATATGGCTTGTTAATAAAAATATTCGTCCAGTTGACGTTGACTGGGGATGGGTAAATATCGAAGGATCTTAACATCCAATTAAAATACAAATTCACCTGCACCAGATGAACTACCTAAAATGATATTTTGCAACTGCAAAAAAGGCTGCTGTGCCTCTTGCGGTTGCCGAAGAAGAAAACATTCTGTAATGCAACATGTAAAACCTGTAGTGGTGACAATTGTCAGAATTGTCCTCCAAGAATAAGAGGTTGATTCTAATAATAGAACTGATGAAAAAAAAATTTTTAAAATTTTATTATTTTTTGGCAAATTTGGGGGTTTTTTTGGTTAAAAATTTTCCCAAAAAATAAAAAACTTTTTTTTAAACCCCGAAAAAAGATTTTCAGTCATAAAAGCATAACGCAAATGATTTAAGCTGATTGATTTTTTTAAATTAATTTCAGAATAAGAGGTGGTTTTTAAGAGTTAAAATTTTACAATAAATAAATACCTTTTACATATTTAGTAAAAACGATTTTAATTTATAAATGCATAATTAAGACGATTAAAGCTGCTAAAAAATATCTTTTTATTGATCTCAAAATAGGGGGTGTTTTTAAGAAGGTAAAAATTTGCAGTTAATCAATAAATTATATTATAAGCAGTAAACAAAATTTAGATTTAATATTAATGCGCAATTTCGGGAAGACAAAAAACAATTTTATAATAATTTTTTGTTTTAAGAGGTGGTCTCTCTAAGGGTTAAAAAATTGATGGAAATCATAAATCATGCTTTAAAATTTTACAAAATATATATTCTACTGAACTAAATAAGATCTTCACGTATTAAATGCTTTAATATGCATTTTTTTCAATTTTTTGCAAAAGAGGTGGGTTTTACCCTAAAATGCAAGAAGCGCAAGTTAAGCACACCCTTAAAATTAAGGGTAAAAAAAGCTTTATTTTAAATTTTCATGAAAATCGATGGAAGTTCAAAAGATTTAAAGGTTATAACCTAGTTTTGCCTTCGTGCCTGTCCCCCAATTATTTCCATAATTATTTATTTTTTGGGGGAAAAAAGAGCAAGAATTTTATTTGGGAAAAATTTTTAATATAATTTATAAACAATGTATTTCAACTAGTTTTATAATAATTCATTTTTAATTGGGGTTTCGTTTTTTTGGTATTTTAAGGTCCGGCCATATTATACCCAATATAGGTCAAAAATCTATCCCTTTTTTTTTCTTACGTAAAATTTAGTTGGGAAACTTTTACGTTCCGTGAGGTTTCCTTCTACAACCAAAATGTGTCGGGTTATAAACAAGAGAAGTACAAAACATGCTGATTTTTCAGAAATATTTTACATTCCGATATTTTACGCCTTCAGTTACAGTTTTCCACCAAGAGGGAATCAACATTATTGTTCCTCGGGTCATCCCGGACACATTTTCGCTAAAATATATCTGTACTCCTAAAGTGATCAAAACCCCTACAGATTACGCCTAGACTAACTACTAAATAAAAAAAAAATACCCACAATACGGAAAAATGATATATTAGGGTCTCGGTAAGCCTTATGTTCGGCACTGGTGTAAAATTTAAAACAATCAATAAAAAATGATTGATCGTTTTTTATAATTTGCTTTATTTAAGGCTTTTTACGGGCATTTTACAATATTTCTTACTTTGCAGATATTAAGCTTTTTCACTTGGTAAGGTACATTTTATAATAGTATAACATATATATGTATATTCTTATTATGTTTAAATAAACTCATCGACATAAAATTTGGGACAACCAAAATTTGGATCAAATTTAATGTATTTTAACTTTTTCTTCCCTACTCCAATTTCAATGTGTTTTTTAAATGTAGATAATTTTTCGTTTTTAATTAATTTTGTCTAATTTTAAAAAAATCAGTTTACATATTTTCTCCTAAGTTTGTAGCACTCTGTAGAACTATTTTGCAATGTAAACTATACTAGATATACTTTTCTGCAGAGGTTGATTTATGTTTAACATTTTGGCGTTTTATTCTCTCGGTATCTTATTGGTTTAAGAGATATAAATATTTGAAATAAACATTACACTTTTTTCAAAAATTATTGAAAATACTTTTGAGTTTTAGAAATCTTTTTGTTTTCTTGAAATGCATTCTACATTTGTCAAACAATTTTATTTGATATTTTAAGCATTTAAAACGTGTCGTGAGTGAATTTCGAATTTATTTTTTATTTCACGATGCCTTTGTCATCCGAAGATAAAGCTAAAGCCGTTGCTTTTCATGATATTGGTTATTTCTATGAAAAGTGGCGGATATGCTGTGGAAAGAGCCATTGCAAGGTTTCGTGAGACTGAAAGTTATGGCAGAAGACCTGGACCCAGAAAAAATCGTGCTACTTCCGCTCTTGATGGTCGCTTCATTGGATTCTCAGTATTAAGAGATCGGCATACCAGTGGAGTAGTGGTAAGAAATGTCAAATTGCTGTCAATGAAATAACAACAAGAAGAAGACCCAATGAAGTCAAATTGCGGGCCAGAATACCGGAAACTGAACCAGAACTTCTCTTTTTTAATTAAAAATAGACTAGATCAAAAAGTATAATGTTTATTTTAAAAACTAATATCTTAAACCGATAACGATACCGAGAAGAATTAAACACCAAAATGTTAAACATCAACCGAACTCTGCAGAAAAGCATATCTAGTGAGTTTAAATTGCAAAATTAAATGAAATTTATTAAAAACAAAACAATTACTTTCATTTTGAAGCAAAAAAGATTAAAATCGGAGTATGGAAGAAAAAGTTATTGTACATTAAATTTAAACTGAATTTTGGTTGTCTCGAATTTTTTTGTTGGTGAGTATAGTATTTAGGTTTACACAATTGACTGAAATGTATATTTTGTAAATTACGTTATTTCATACCTTTTTTAAAGGCTTAATTATCTTTGCTCCAAATTAATATTAAATGGTTTAGTACAATTTTGCTGAGCTATTTTATTAATAAAATACATTTATCAGTTACAAGCGTAAAAAAAGTAATGGATTATTGATTGTGTTATGTGTAGTGATAATAATACAGGACAAAACAAGTTAAAATTAAATTTCTTTTTCAGTCTATTGCCTCCATCTGTTGGATAAAGCCATCTGTATTGTGCCATTTAAAACTCTATCAGGCCTATGAATAAAACGCAAATCTTGTTAAATCCATATGACAAGTGAGTCAGAGCGAGTCTGTGATGATTGATGATATTAAACTTTCTCATATACCGCTTGGTGCATCGTCGGGCGAGATATGGGAAATCCCATGTAATTTCTAATGGGGTCAATTATTGTCATTCCTAATTATTTTGAAAAAAAAAAAATTATTAAAGATTATTAAAGAGCATGCAAATCTACGTCCATGGTAAAAACTTTAAATTTTTTGGTTACACCGTGTGCGAGTTAGACGCTAATATATTTTTAAAAATTGTTACTTTATTATCGCTTCATATTTATGAACAACAAAAAAAAAAGTTAGTTGTAAATAAACGTTTTCGTTTTAAAATTTAGTGCTTTATCATTATCAAAAAATCGTACAGCGAAAAGATTAACCATGAGTGACACTACTAAACAAAAAAAATTGATGATTAAATGGTACTATCAAGGAAATAGTTACTAAAAGGTTTTAGACATGTTCGCTGCTCAGTATTCGAATAGACCGGTACCAGGAAAATCAATAGTCGATAGGACTATCAAAAAATTTGAGACCAAAGACACAATAATAAATAACTGCAGATGTAAAGCAAGGAAATATTAAAGAGAAAAAAATGTAAGAGATGATAGAGACTTAGAAGTTTTATTGCACGTGAAAGAAAATGAAGGGAAGGTGATTACGAAAAAAATTCAGGATATCATAGGAAAAGATTACCTAACAGCGCTTCGGATTTTGAAAAGGCATAAATACTTTTCATACAAATATAAAAGATATCAAGGGCTAAGGGTTGGGGATAAAATGAGAAGACAGGAATTTTGCTTTGATATAATGGAAAGAGCAGGGATTTTAAAAAAAAATATTTATTTTACCGATGAATGTACATTTACGTTAACAATGAAACCAATCAACAAAATTACCGATCTTGAAGCCAAGAAAAGCAACTTAGATTTTTCGAGACGAGGACGCAATATCCACGGAAAGTAAATAATGTTTAGGCGGGGATTTCTAGACAATGTAATATTGCACCATTTTTTCTTAATCGAAATTTAAATGCAAACTATTATTTGGAACTACTCAAAGAACAATATTAACCTACTTTAAATGATGCTTCTGGAAAAATTATAACGTTTGGTACTAAATGGATAGCTGCCCGGCACATAATATCGTGGCTGTTCGGGAATCTTTACACTTACATTTAATGGAAATGTTATTGGCCTACACCACACTATAAAATAACAATTTTTCAAAAATATATTAGCATCTAATTCGCAAACGGTGTAACTGAAAAATCTAAAGTATATATCATGGACGTAGATTTGCATGCTCTTCAATAAACTTTAATTGAATTTTTCTTCAGGTAATTAAAAAAGACAATAATTGGCTTCATTTAAAACTACATGAGATATCCTATATCCTGCCTGACGACGCACTACCCGGTATATGTCGACATCGAACACTGAAATTCATCTTTTCCTGAAATGAATAGTCAGTACATATATTGCCGGCAAACATCGTAATATCCTTATTATTACAGTGTTTGACTAACTATTTAGTCATTTCCTGTAATACATGTTTCCGTTTTAGGAAAACAGCGTAATATTCATTTTTAACTCATTGTTTGCCTAGGCATACAGGAAATGACTCAATGGCTAGTTCTTGTTTGTCAAATAAGGTTTTTACGCTCTTTGCCGGCAATACATGTTCAGTACTAGTCATTTCGGGAAATACAAAAGTTTAATGTTTGACGCCAACATATATCATTCACTGATTCACTTATTCTATGCCTAATCACAAAAGCTCGAAAACTACTTGACCTATGATATGATATGTAGACTAGAAGTAAGAGACATCAGCTAAAAAATTTGTATTGAATTTAAAAGTATGATAAAAAAATTAATAATATGTATTACTTATAGGTAGAATCTAAACCAATGAATATAAACCTCAATAAGAAGCGACATTATTCGAAGTCCCAAAATTTTTAGGAGGGGGGAAAGCTGTTTAACTGTCAACCGCTGCGGCAGCTATTAGTCCGGGATTACATGTTTCGTTTTTGTGCTTTGCTAAGTTTTATTGCTGATTTATTCTTTCGTTCAGTTTTGTGGATATCT
>JAHBCN010006957.1:0-46226 GCA_019359885.1 Listronotus oregonensis
AAAAAAATGCTAGAGTACCAAATTGTACCTTTTTGGATTACAAAGAATTTTCCCTCTACATAGATTTTTGTAAATTTAAATATCTAAGGCCCCGAGTTAAATTTTAAAAAGGGGTTAATATTTAGCCTTGTAGCTCTTAAAAAACCATACAAATCAAAAACTTTCTATCATTAAAAATGAAGGAGATATGTTAAAAAAACCAATCAGTTTTTTTTCGAAAAATTCGAATAGCCCACTTCGGAGCAGTCCTGTGTTTGTATAACTTTTATTTTTGTCTATGTATGTAAATATGCAGTGTATTTTTGTGTTAATAAATTTTTATATGTTATTCTACTTTTTTTCTATTTATATCTATTAAATTAGTTTATAAGGATTGCAATTTTGTAAGGGGTGGTTTTTAAGGATTGAAAATTTGCAAAATAATGAAATTGGTAATATTTCAGGCAGTTATATTTTTAATTAATAAATCTGTCAAGCTATTAATTTCTTTTGGGGTTATTTTTTTTTAATTAGGTTATAATAGGGGATGATTTATGAGGGTTGAAATCTTGCAAAATGATATAAGTAAGTACATATTTTAAGTAACAGCATTCTAAAATTTAATTACTATCATAAATGAATAATTTTTTGGGCTAACTACACTGGCCGACAAAAAAATTTTTTTGATGTAACACAAAGCTGAATAGCATATTGCAGTAGAATGGACCTAAATACGAAAATGTCAAACAAAAAGTTGTAACACGTAAGGTTTTTTTGTTACATTACATTAAACAAACCACATATAGGTAGAACGGCACCATATAATATGTATTAAAAAAATCTATTTTACAACCTTGTATATCGATTAAATTTATAATTTATATTATATTGATATTTAAGAAAAAAGCAAACATAATAAACACATTAATTCTACTTTTTCCTTTTATGGGGTGTCACATCTTCTCTCTTCAAAAACCAACAGTAATCACCCATCATGGCTGGATCTCATCGTCCTTGGTACCGAATTTTCATTGTCCTGATATCTTGATGGAACCTTTCACCCTGCTCGTCGCTGACGGCGCCCAAATTCTTAGGAAAAAATGATAAATGGAAATGAAGAAAGTGAATTTTTAATGACATTCGGCAACCAAGCGATTTATAGGTGTCTAACAGTTCATTAACTTGTTGTTCGTAGTTGCATCCATATTATTGCCTAAAAATCCCCTCACTACACTTACAAATGAGTTCCAAGCTCTGAGTTCTTGCGTGGTGAGCTTCTCTTTAAAATTAACATCATCCAGCAATTTTCTGATTTGTGGCCCAATAAAAATACCCTCCTTTAATTTGGCGTCACTTAATTGGGGAAAGACTTGTCTTAAGTATTGAAATCCTTCACTCTCTATTCATAGCCTTCACAAAGTTTTTTTATCAGTCCCAGTTTAATATGAAGAGGAGGCAAAAGCACATTTTTTGGATCTAAGAGTGGCATATATTTAACATTTTAAGATCCCGGTTGAAATTCACTCCTTTCCGGCCAATCTTTCCTTACATAATGTTCATTCACTGCACGACTATCCCACAAACAAAGAAAACAGCAATATTTTGTAAATCCTTCCTGAAGTCTCAGTAAAATTGCTATAAGACGGGAACCAAGAAGTTCTGACTGTTGCTTTGACAACCCCAAATCACGTACTAAATCATTTAACTCGCTTTGAACAATTAAATGTGGCTCGTCGGAACTGGGTCCTGGAATAAAAGTAGGATCAATACATTGTTCTTCGGAGCTGCCTGATGATGTGTCATTATCTCCATTCTCTCCCAAAACAACATCTTGCCCATTTAAAGGTGCAGTCGGTACTGGTAATTCTGCATTGTGAGGAATAGGTCTTATGGCAGATGGCAAATTCGGATATTCAATCTTGCGCTTTTCTTTTTTGGAATAACCCTCAGTCTTTGTCATGCAAAAGTAGCAATGGTGGGTTCTCGCCAGACCATTGGAACTGCAAAAGGCATACTTTTTCTCTTCCCTTTCATTCACTGCACCAATGAGACGCTACAGCTGACACAACAAACATGTGGAGCCCACTGCTTCTCTTGATCTCCGATTAAAACACCAAAATACATGAAATAGGCTTTTTTCACATTTTCAGAAAATGGCCTGGCTTGTTTTAAGATGAAAAAAACATTATTTTTTTTTAATTTCGTTATCAAGGGTGATTTTTAAGGGTTGAAACGTTACAAATATAATGTAAATTATAACTCGCAACATAAAAATATATTCATTCTAGATATTTAGCCAAGATTTTATTTTACATAATGTCTATTTTCATGGTTTTTTCATTTTTTAGCATTAGGGGTGATTTTTACCCCCTAAAAGTAAAAAGCACACATCAATAATATAAACTTTGATCTAGATGGTGAAAGCAACATAATTCCAAATTTGCATAAAAATTTAAACTGTACAAAAAAATCCGGAGGTCAAAAACCTTTTTTCTCCCCATACACTGTACTAACAGGTATATATATTAACCAACCAGTCTCCGGGTTATACAGACTTGTAGAGGGAACAAGACTGGTGGGAGGATTGGTATAAAAGAAAATGTGAGATTAGGCACTAAGAGTTCAAAAGGCTGCGCTGCCTCCGGTATTAAATTAAAACGGACAACCAAAATGAGACACCCTGTACATCCTTTTATGCGCGACGTGTCGAGATGACTATTTTAAATAGGCATGAATAATAACGAAGATAAAACTCTATGAAAAGGAAATGGTAAAGTCATCTGAAAACACACTTCTTATTTATCGAATTATGTCTTGTCTACCTATAAAATAAAATTAAGAGACGATTACTCAACCAGATAAAACCATTTTACTACTCATGACTGTACATTTTGTACAATGCATTTGCTTTTTTAACAAAGTGCATTTACCGGAAACTATATACGATTTATTACCGGATATACCATATCTGATTAAGTCAACAATAAATAGCAATTATTGTTGGTGGTACTTTATCGGGAAAATGCAGATTATCAGCTTGCTATTGTTACCCGAGTTGTTACCTATCTATGTGTATACACATCATTAACAAAAATTAAAAGTTAAAAGTTGAATCTAAACTGCCCGGCGAAAGTTATTAAAAACTTAGTTTAGAAGGCTAAAGTATTATAATTGGGTAGATAAGTGGGTAAACGGGTATCTATTCCTTCATATGTACAGGGTGTCCCAAATTCGAGCCTCAACATTGGGATCTCGGAAACTTGAAGAGATACGAGTCGGGTAAATAGAGGCAAAGTTGAGCAATTTAATGCTGATCAAAATGCCACCCAAAAATTTCGAATACTTTCGACTTGAAAAAACCGAATATTCGCGATTTCACTTTTATTTTTTTATGACTCTATTTAAACAGATATAACAAAATAAATTTTACATTCTTAATGCAACTTTTTTTGTTCTATAAGACAGTGTTATTAGATTTACAGACCGACGTTTCGTCATTGAGCTGCCATCATCAACTTCGTTTCTTTAAATACGGCCCTCGATTATTTATCACGGATTTTAAGAACTTTTAGGATTCCAAAACCAGTGATGTATCACACCGACGTTTCATCTTTGAGCCGCCGTCATCATTTTTTTTTTAAATACGGCCCAGGATTTTTTATTACGGATTTTAAGAGCTTTTAAAGTCCCAAAACCAATGATGTATTGAACTTGTTTAAAAAATTCATATAAATGGAAATGTTCATAAGAAATCATGTGTAAGAGAGAGACAGAGAATAGATTTGGGAAAATAATAAATTTCACATTTTCATTGGAATTTTTTTTTGTGTCGTCAGATTTTCAATTCGACGGTTAGTTTTTAAGCAACCATCATTATCTTTATTTTTTAAAATTCGGCCGTATATTTTTTATATCAGTTTTTAAGAGCTTCTGATGTGCCAGAACGAATGATGTATCACGATTTGTCGAAAAAATAATTTTATGATTTCATGGTAAGATCTTACCATAAATGTATTCTCTCTCTCTCTCTCACACACAAAATTTCTTATTAAATTGCCATTAATATAAGTTTTTCGAACATCATTGTTTTTGGGACATAAGAAGCTTTACAAACACAAAGTTGATGATGGCAGCTCAAAGACGAAACGTCGGTCTGTAGCACTAAAAACACTGTCATGTAGAACAGAAAAAGTGGCAATAAGAATGTGAAATTTATTTTGTTATATCTATTCAAATCGAGTCAGCTAGACGGTTGTATGGAAGCCGACGGGGGCATTTCCAACACTTAATTTAGTGAAATTCCTTAGTCTAGAAGTCTAGATGTTAATGGTATTTAGTATTTTTTATTGTTGTTACATAATTGTTAATAAAAAAAATTTAAAACAAAAAAATTTCCGAAAGAAACTTTTCCCCATATTCCTTGTGTGGTCCAGAGATATGCAATTAAGTGGAATTTATTTTTTTTTTCTCCAAAAGTAAGCAAGATACGAAAAAAAATTAAGAGACAAAAAAGTTGTATTTTTATTTGCTTAATCCAAAGAACATAATAAAAACTGCACAAAAGTCAGTGGCGTACATTTTTTTGTCACAAATATTCGTTCAGATCCCGCTCGAGACGTCACTGGACTTAATAAATTTAATCAAGTTAGGGTTAAATTAGCTCCTTAATATTATAAATACCACCGCCAAATACGGAAAAGTATTTATTCAAGTAAAAAAAAAAGAATATCTAGCTGTGATATACTGGGCATTGCACCTTCGGGTGGGACAACAGAAATCCCATGAAAATTGAAAAGTTATCACATACTGCGTTTCCTTGGAAGCGACTGTTGAAAGAGCAAATCGATCGGTTCTTGAATTTGGTAACTGATGTACAAATAATGGGTTATAGCCCAGTAAATAAGCCGGAAAAGGTGGAAAAGTTAATAGCAAGCTCCGATTTGATTTTTTTTTGTTTTTACGTGTTCTATAGACCCTCAGGGACGTTTATCATCACTAACATCTGCCTTGCAATCACAAATGAAAAAATTAGGGTAGTTATCCCACCCCCAAATAATCTCCACTAGTAAAACTGATGAAACATTTTTAAAATTCAAAATTTCACCTCAAAAATCGTCTCTCGGGAGGTTTTTGGGGTCGCTGATTACGAATCCGCGGTCAAAAATTGTGTGAGGGTGGTTACACCCTATCAAAACCACCCCTAGGAGATACAGAAATGAGGAAATTTTGAAAATTCAAAATTTTACCTCGAAAGTCCTCTATCGGGGGTTTTCTTGGTTGCTGATTAGGAATTCGCGGCCAAAAATCGTGTGAGGATAGTTGGACCCCTTCAAGACCACCCCTAGGAGTGACACAAATGGAAAAATTTTGAAAATTCAAAATTTTACCTTGGGATTGGCTCTCGTGAGTTTTCGGGGTCGCTGATTACGAATCCGCAGTCAAAAATCGTGTGAGGGTGGTTGCACCCCATCAAAAAACCCTAGGAGATACAGAAATGAGGAAATTTTGTTTGAGTTTTTTTGAAATTAAGGAAAACTTGAAAAACGATTTTATTACACTCGTAATTTATTTTTTCAATAATTTAACCACTTTGAAAACAAAATTCGCGCGCATATTATATTGAAACTTTGTGGTTACTAGACTTCGAATTTGTAATCAGCGACCCCAAAAACCCCTGATAGAGGATTTTCGAGGTAAAATTTTGACTTTTGAAATTTCCCCATTTTTGTAACCCCAAGGGGTGGTTTTGATGGGGTGCAACCACCCTCACACGATTTTTGACCATGGATTCGTAATCAGAGACCCCGAAAACTCCCAAGAGACGATTTCCGACGTGAAATTTTAAATTTAAAAAAAATTTCATCAGTTTTACTATTGGAGATTATTTGGCGCTGGAAAAACGGCCCTAATTTTTTCATTTTTCATTGCAGGGCGGATTTTAGTGGTAATAAATGTTCCTGAGGGTCGCCAGAACACTAAAAAAAAATTAAATTGGAGCTTGTTATCAACTTTTCCACATTTTACCGTATATTCCGGGTAATTTACTGGGCTATTAGTTTTGAATGCAAACAAGACATTTTTTATAATTTTTTTCTTAAATAAAAAAACCGCAATAATTCACCAAAGTTGCTTATTTAAAGCAAATCATCATTCAATTGATTAGTTTACCAATATAAAGTTTTTGGGAGTAACACTGAAACAGAAAATGCCCCGGAAAAGTCATATTAATGGTTTAAGTAAACTCAGTAAATCTTGCTGTTTGATACTAAAAGGTGTCTATTTCACCAAATGTGTTAAAATTGGCAAATTATGGTTTACTTTAGTTGAACATATCATATGGATGAATGTTTTGACGAAATTCAGCATAATGGTAATAGAGAGATGCCGCAGGATCTGTGGCAAACCTGGCATCCAGGTATAAACTAAAAGGAGTGCTCGATCCCATTTAAGCCCATATAAACCAATTTAAATGTCAATTCGTATTTGCGACGTAATCTGTTTGCCTGTTTGTTTTGTTTACAAGTAATATAAAGTCTAAATTTTTTAAAATATTATACATTACAGTTCTAATAGTAAGTACATATCCAAAATAGTTTTTAAAAGTTGAATATTTAACAAAAATTAATAAAATAAATCTGCCTTCTGGGCAAATGGGCAAATGGGCAAACGGGTGACGTCCAAACATAACCTATATCAGCGGACAAATAGTAAAAATCGAGCACTCCTTGTTAAGTTTACTACCCTTGGGGCATGCAACCAAAACAGATGTACTGGCTATACGTGACAGTCATAAGACCAATGATCACGTATGGCTCTGTGGCATGGTGGCGCAAGGGGCAGCAGCGGCTGACCCAAGCAAAGCTATCTAGCCTACAGAGACAGGCCTGCCTAATGATCAGGGCGCGCTGCGCTCGACACCAACGGCGGCCATGGAAGCCCTCCTAGGACTGCCTCCTCTGCATATCTACTTGGAAAGAGAGGCAAGGTGGGCAACATACAGACTCTATCAAGCGGTCAGTAACAAACCGCAGGCGTGTCATATGGAGAGCACCAGTCTCCTCAGGAATGTCCTGACCTGTGACAGACTGGGAATGCCCTCAGACATAATGCCTACAGCAACCAATTACAACCGGCCCTACAGTGTAGTCTACCCACAAAGGGAGGACTGGAGTCGAAAAACGACCTACCTGCTCCGGGCTGACATCTGTTGATACACCGATGGCTTCAAAACCAAGGACGGTGTTGGAGCTGGAATATATGGACAGAGGCCGAGGGCAGAGTTTTCCTTTAGCATGGGCACTCTCGCAACCATATTTCAAGCGGAGGTATTTGCTATTGAGATGTGTGCTAGATCGCTGGTTGATCGGCACTGCACACGTAAGACAATTAAAATATTCTCTGATAGTCAAGCCGCTCTTAAGGCTCTTGAATCCAGCCGGTGCAATTCGAAAACCGTCTGGAATTGCAAGGATGCGCTGACCAAACTGGGTCAAAACAATAAGGTTACACTACTGTGGATACCTGGAGACACCGGCCTAGAGGATAATGAATCCGCAGACCTCCTTGCCAAAAGGGGGGCGGAGACAAAATTCACAGGGCCGGAACCGGTCATCGATAAATCTTATGGAACGGCCAAGCAGTTCATATCAGCTTGGACACAAAGAGAAAATCTTCGGTACTGGCATGGACTTCCTGGTCTCAGACACTCGAAGGCCTTCATAAGCCCACCGAACCAACAATGTACTGTCAAACTACTGGAGCAATCAAGGGTACACCTTAAAACTCTAGTGGGACTGTACACGGGACACTGCAGATTAAAATACCACATGCACAAGGGGGATGAATCGGCAGAACACATACTGTGTTCGGGTCCAGCAATGGCACGACTAAGATTCGCAATCCTTGGCAATGACACCTTGTTGCCGGGGAAGGGGAAAGATCTCTCTCCCAACAGGATCATCAGATTTATTAGGAGTCTGGACCTGGTGGGAGAAATATAAAAAGGTGTGAGCCACAATAGACCGATCGGTCGCGGTGGAAGGGTGTTATACCCACTCACTTTAAACCTACCTACCTAATAGAGATTTGTTTTGCAGAAGAGGATCGTTAGATGTATGTTAGGTCTGCCACCGGGTGCGCACTGCCGACAAGCATTTGTGAAATTAGGAATCTTTACTCTCCCGTTCTTCTATATATACCTGCTCATAAATCTTGTGAGACAGATTGAGGCTGAATTTGAAAGGAACTCTAATATCCATAATTATTATACACGAACTTATAATAACCTACATTTTTCATATTCTCGTGTGACTGTCGGACAGAGTCCCCCTACACTTCAGGGAATTATTTTTTATAATAAGTTACCGCAACTTTTCGGTAATATTAAAAGTACTAAACTCCTGACAAATTCCTTGCAGAATTTCTTAGTGGGACAAGCCCTATGATATGCATGAGTACCTATCAATGTAAAATTTAAATAGTGATTGAACTGTGTTGGTAATATTTTGTGTTTATGTATTTTTAGGATAATTTTGTGTAGTAATAGATTAGCGGCCTTTTATTTTATTTATTTTAAGTATGTATTGGTGTGACGATAAATTTCCTATTTGTAATAGCTTGAGTGATGAATAAAGATTACTTTACTTTACTACTAATTTAAAAGAAAAATATTATTTGGGCTTTAAAAAAAACACCAAGAGTTATAACTGTAGGAGAAAACTTAGCGACTTACGGTGAGCCAAGTAAGAATAACACAGGCCCACAAAAAAAAGTGGTGTGTGCTGGGTGTCGGAATAAGATTTTCTGGCGTATTTTTTTCCGCTGAACACGAATCTGAAGTCAAAACTGGGGATCAAACAGCAAAAAATTGAAAAAAGGGGTAATTTCAGATATTACCGATCTTAAAAGATACACGAAACCTTTATATGATATAAACTATGTATTTTTACAAGACCTTTGATTTAAGTTATATAACCTTTTTGTCTAATTCCAATATTTTTCGAGTTATAATTAAAAACCGAAAGATTTTTTCAAGGCATACCTCTGGAAAAATATTGAAAATATTTTTTTTTTAATTTTTGGATCTTTTCTGCAAATTTTAAGTAAATTGGGATTCAAATAAATAAAATATAAGATTTATAATAAAAAAAAAGCAAAAATCACATTAATAAAAAATAATAATTTTTTTCCATTTTGGATGACATTTTATTTATCTGTTTTTTTGATTTTTCTCGATTTTTTGCTGTTTGACCCCCAACTTTGACTTTAGATTCGTGTTCAGCGGAAAAAAATACGCCAGAATATCTTAGTCAGACACCCAGCACAAACCACTTTTTTATAACTAACTATTAACCTTGTACTGTAAAAATTATGAGCAGATTTGATATCTTGATTTTTTTTTAGTCCGACGTACGGTTTTCACCTAGAAAAACTAAATCTGGATATTTCCCTGCATGGTGATAATGTTTACCGATATTGTTATGATCATGCAGAGAAACGGTTTTTATTTTTTAAACGAAAACCGTACATCGGAATGAAAAAAATTAAATTAAAAATGATTATGGAATTCAAAAATAATTTTAATTTTAAGAGAAATCACTGGGGTACCATCAATGTCTGCCAAAATAGGCAGGTCAAATTCCGTACGAACGCCACTAGTGGAAATAAAAAAAATGTGGTACACTAAAAAATGTCTCTTGATACATGATATATGTATGCCAAATTTCATTAAAATATCTAAAGTGGTACTACAGATATTAATAATAAATTATTTATTTTTGAAAATATTACCACCCTGTGTCTCAAAAGTTAAGACGTTCAGAACATACGTTTATATGATGTTTTCTTTTTAAAATGGACCCAAAAATTGCCTTCTTAAATATTGACCTTCAATTAGAAAACACACTGTATAATGTAAAAAAAATACCAACCATATTTTATTTCTCGTAAACAGTTGATTTTATTAATGTCAATGAAGAATATCTTTTTTTTAGTTTAAGGTTAAAGCTTTCCAAAAATAATATTGTTAAGCCTTTATCATACAGGTTGTTAAAAAAAATGCTATTATTGTGTCAGAGCTAGTCCGTCCCTGGCAAACTAAATAAGCCCAATATAATTTAATGGGTTCATTTTTAGAAGACTTATCTAGTAACGATCATATTAAAAACTATATTAATTTACGCTTAGTATTTTAAAAGTTATTAAAAAAAAACGATTTTCAGGAGCGTCCGTTATGTACCTGTATCTCCCTAGGGAAGGGTCGTAGGAAAAAAGTTTATGGGAACTTGTCCTAATATTTTTAGGTTTTCTATTAGATTCCGAGAGATTGCCCACATATTCTGGGACAACCTGTGTCCTAGTTTTATTTTAGTAAGTATAGTTTTAAAATGATCTTAAAGAAAACAATTGTTTCCCAAAATATCTGGAGACCTGATTAGTCAACTTACTGTATAATTTGGATCAATGAAAGTGATATTAAATTCTTATCTAAATATTCGCGGTTAACCGTTCATTTTCAGGGGCGATATTTATTTATTTATTTAAAGTTATTGGTGTCAATAATAGATAGTACTACTTTAAACAAGTCAAAATATAAAATATAAAATTTCACTTTTGTATACACCTTGTCCTAAAATACACCTTCCATAAGAGCACTTACGTCAAAAAGTGTAAAATAGTAAACACTATTTCTGAAAAACGAACAGAGACCTCTAATGACATTTAAAATATTAAAACTTTAAAACATTTATATTCATATTAAATTTTTGGGCACTGATCACGAATCTAGTCAGTTTTTTAAAAAAAGTTACGATGCCTAATTGTAAGAATATACACGAGAATACACACACTGTAAAAAGTTCTTTCCAGCAAAATAGTCTTTATCTTGTATTTAAACTTTTGTAATATCTTTCAGTTCATTTGGGAGTTTATTGTAAAGCTTGACTGCAAGGCATCCAGGGCCATCTCGACATCTCTCCGGATGTCAATATGAAAAATTATGTTTGTTTCTAGTTTAAAGTATAAATATAATGTCCCGAAACCAGAAATGTATTAACTTTTTGTAAATACTGTGTTCTGGTTGGTCCATTTTGATTTTCTTGGCTCCAAAACAAGTAATTTTATCCTTGTTTAAAGTGAATGTACATTTATTCGTAAAACAAATGTGTTTTAAAAATACTCTATATATAAATTATCTTTTCATTACATATCAAAACAACATTTTTACCATCATATTCCATAGCCAACTATTAACCTTTGTTGTGTTTAATATTTTATTTCATACTGTGTAGACCTTCGAATACATTATCAATTTGAGTCCGGTAGGTTAGCCATTACAGTATCAGAGCCGGTTAGTGTCGCTAAGCAACACTTACCCGACTGTATCATATTTATAAATCAAATTAGACATTTAAAATGATGCCAACATGACATTTTCTTCCACTTGTTGACTGTTGCAACAGGGAAGTTGATATGATTGTCAAAATATATTGTGATTTTTTTTTTTAATTTTTGAAATCAAATAATGATACAAAACGGACTTACAGTATGAATTAAAATACATTAAGATACACGTCCAGTAGTATTTCTTACAGTTACTCATTTAGACATTCATGACTCGGCTCCTCATTTATAATGTCTAACTTGTACTGTAACAAGTAACCTACCGGACTTATAATGTAAATTACTATATATTACTCTCATTTCTAATATCTTACTTTGGATTCTTCTATATTTCACATATGCAATTACTAGAACAATGCCTTTATATTGCAATGCAATTTGAATAATTATGAATACTTTTTTATTCATATAGTATATTGGTAATCTGTTCAATTTACCTTCATATAACAGTAAAAAGATAAAAGGTCATTGTAAAAACTGCTGATGTTTTTGTTATTGTTTATCTACTAATACAGGTTTAATAAAATTAAAAAATTACTTCTAATTTATGCACATAAATCTAGCAAACCCTATCTTTACAGTTCACATTTGGTAATAAACTTTAATACATTTTTTCTTAATATTAATAGGTATCCATAGGATGTCCCGTTTATTTTTTAAAACTTTATTTTGTTGGTTGCGGTAAAATTATGCCCCGGATTAAAATAATATTATTTGATATTTTTACTTACCAGGCCCATTGCCTCTTTTAATGAACTCTGGTGTACTTGTGGCGCTGAACAGGAATCTAAAGAGTAATTTTTTGGAAAACCCTAGTTTTTGAGTTACAAAGCTCTCTTATGACCTAACCTCAAAACCTGAAATTTTTCCTTAAAGCTATTTACTCTTAAACTAGATGATTGTATGATACCTACAACACTTATTATTTTTCCAAATAAACCTCGGCGTGAACTTATTTTGACAATTACTGTTGGTAATTTTTTTAATTAAAAAAAACACTTCTACATCCTAGAAAATAAACTATAATTTACAAAGTTGGCCCTTTTCAATTGTTTCACTAGCCCTTCCTTTTTGTATCAACACAAGATGTTTAGATAAGATCTTTTGAATGTGTTTTTTCTTAAAAATCATAAATTAATAATCGTGTAAATGATTTTATCCGGTAAAATATTAGGCATTTTATCATAAAAGCATCCAGTTTGGTTGTAATCGGTTTAAAAAAGGATTTATTTTAGAAAAGTGAGTGCAGTTTTAAGGTTAGTTTAAAGTGAGGCATCATAACATTTTTTAAAAAACTGACTTTAGATTCGCGATCAGCGCCCAAAAATTTAATATCTCAGAATACAAAATGTCATTAAAATAGGCAATGAGCCCGGTAAGTAAAAAATTACCCAACATAGATATTAATTCACTAAAATATTTTATGTATATTATACCCATATGCCTGTTTTTCTTACTAATAACGTTTAGTACATTTATCCCCTAATAAAAACAATATAGGTACATCAGTAAATCGCATCTTTAATAAGAAAATTAAATCTACATTTAATTTTTTTTATTTCGGTACCGCCCTTTTACCCCCAAAACACCCTTCTAGTGAACCCTGAATCTGTCAAGGTAATAAAAACATCACAGGAACCAAGAATCATAAAATAGCGTAGGCGGTGAAACACTTAAATAAACTAGCAAGGTGAGTGTATTTTTATTCAGAAATAAACCAAGAAATTTATGAATGGATAGTCCATTGATTAAAGCACAACATTTTACATGAATTGACTGGCAAATTGCCTGAAATAGAAACTTTTTAATCTGATAAACCTGGTTGTGTTGGTCGTTTAAAATAAACGATTAGCCGCTAATTAAACGTCGTTTCCGGTGTTAAAAAGCAAAAGAAGGAAACGGCCGATGCATGGCTGTCTTTGGGAGGATTTATGCAGCATTTGTTTTCAAATGAAGTTTACTAATTTTAAAATTTTACAAACTTGAACACTATTCCGGCTGAGTTTTATTCACTAAAGTGTCAATTTGCCGAGTTATAATAAAAGTTATATGGAAATAATTGCAACATAAACCCACCCTTCCTTGTCAAACCAACCCCTAGGAAAAGGGTGTTGCACCCGCCAATTTCCGATGGGTAAAGATAGAAAAAAATGGTACTTACTCTTCAGACCTTTCGGTCATGATTGTTTACTATAAACCGGCTAATGTTTAAAGTCAGTTTTTTTATAAAAACCCACATTTTTGCACAACATCAAACCCAGCGTAGCACAAAAATCAACACACCATAGAAAAAATTTTACTGTTTGACTGTCACTGTCAGATTTCTGATTGACATTTGGGCACGTAGAGCGCATGTGCGGACGCCAAAGCTAGCAGGCGCAGGTTACTTTTTGGCGCGAAATTCGGGAGTATTGATTGTGAAATACCATTAATACTAATTGTAAGCTTGTTTAGTCGATACATTTTTTCTTTTTATTCGAATTATAATATAACTAAACCAGTTTTATTTTTAAGATTTTTATAAGTGGTATTGTGATATTTATATATATAAAGGTATTTTGTAATAAGGCTAGTAATAATTTAATTTATAACCAAGGCTACTGAAAAAAAAACCTAAAAAGGTTACTTTTGAAACTGACTGAGTACCTGAGCACTTTTTGTGTTGAAAACTTCAGTTTTCCACTCAATCCCATTAGATCAGCACCATTTGATGCATCAAAAAAAGTCCTGAGCTATATATCAAAGGCACTTTTGCTCCCAAATCTAAATTAAAAAATAGTTTCTTTAAAATGTTGGGGTTTAAAGGGATATGGGTCCCACTGAGCACATAAATCCCTGCCAATAGAATTTAAACTTTTTCTGGTTGGATTTAATTTTTGGACGTCCATAAAAGAATATACTCGTATTACTTTTATTCCTCGTATCCTTGGGCCCACAAAAATCGTTAATAAAACTTTTTTGGTACCAAATAATTTGAGATTTAGGTACCTACCATCTAGATACCTCTACTTAGTATTACGTAAGAACTTGGGAGGTGGAGCTTTGCAGAACAAAAACATTTTAAATAAAAAAGAAAGGTTTTTATTTAGTTAATTCATAAGGTAACCGTAACTACAAAGCAGATTTTTAAACTCTTAGACTTGGTTGTGTACTTTTTATAATGTATTTCTGTAACTGCTTGGTCCAATAAATAATTGATTTTGATTGTTATCCTACTTTGTATATAACTTGCCCCGTATAATCCACAACAAACGTCATTTTGACAAATACATAAACGAACTACTTTCAATTTCACACCCGTTAAACCAATTGATTAATAAATATTTTGTACTTGTAAGTTTAATTTTTCAATTTAAAATGAATTCAAATTTTATTTTCTGCCCTCAAAATGGTATAAAATCATCTGTTTTAAATAGAAAAATGGGTTTCGTGGTAGACAAAGTATCTGAAGATTCTTTTTACGAAAATCTTCTACTCGGATTGTCCAAAGTCTTGGAGAAAAGTCCTTGTGTGTCCAAGTTAAGCCTTAAACGATTGTCTGGAGTGAGGTAATAACGTAGAATATATTAAAACTAAATTCTCTAAAGAAATCTAAAAAAATCCGTAATTATTATTTTGTTTAAAAAAATATTTTAGACAAGTAGACATTCGAGCATGGGAACATAATAATGGAGTAATCTTGCCTGAAGATCTCCGGTCTTTTTACTCATCTACAAATGGTTTCATGTTCACCTATGAATTTTCCTACGATTATCATACTGCAAATGAAGATGATAAAGATTCTAGACTGGGTATTATAGAGATTAATTCTATAAATGATCTGATAAGAACTTTTGGTTATGAGACTAAAAATAATGCCCAGGTTGACTGTATCGGCAAAAAGTATTCACTGTCGTTATCCAGAGAAAGTAAGGTAATACATAGTTCTTAAGCAATTTTTAATAATTTATGATACAACACAAATTTAAACAGGGTCTTTTTCATCACAGGATTTTATGGGATCAGGAAATGGAAAATAGAGAAAGGTTATGAGGTAACCTTTTCAAAACATGCCTTTTGATAAAATTATCTCATTCTAGCACCTTCAAGGGGCTATATCGGATAGAAAAGATAAAAGGAGCCCTTCGGCTTGAAAACCATGATGGATGTGACAACATGCTACAGAGCAATAATATGAAAGAACATTGTTATCTACTTAGACTGTCAAACGGTCACAAAGGCACTTATAAAATTCCTATTAAATCAGCTCTAGGCTAGAAGAACTGTATTTTTGTGCTGGAGGAAGTGGGATTCTGCAACAAGCTCACTGTATGTTGGTTTCAACTGGTGGATGGCAGAACTCTTCTATGGGATTTCTACTAGTCTTCTTAGATCATCAATTATAAACTAGATTAGCGTTTTCCAACCTGTGGTAAGTGTAGCACTGGTGGTAGGACGCCGCGTTGTACAAAAACCTATTTGAACTACCAGAAAAATAATAATCCTGATAGATATCAAACCCACCATCTTGGTTTGATTCAAAAATACAATGAATATTTTTCTAAAGTCCAGAAGACCTCAGTAATTGTTCCTGGCTCCAAGCTCCCTTTGCTTACTAAGAAAACGTTACTGCCAGAGAAAAGGAGCAGTATTTTTAAACTTAACTGTTACTGGGAATTAAAGCAAACATTTTCAAAAATTTCTTTCCTGGACTTTTCAGTTCAAAGACATGCAGACTATTCAGAATTAGACGACTTACTTATGTCAGACAGGATTTTCCTCACACGCGTGTGTAAGAATGAGTATTAAAATGGACTTAAAATTGTGAAAGATAATTTCCGTATGTATTACACCAGATCTTGCCATGTTGGCTTTGGATTGCCAAGCCTAGCCAGCTCCTTAACATTTTTTCATTTTTTACTTTTAAGGCTTTTGCATATGATATGACATTGAAATTACTAAGTGGTACCGGAAGATTTATGTATTGCGAAGTGAAACTGGGACATTCTGAACTAGATAGACCGTGGATCTCGCAGCTAGTAGATACAAACAAAAGGACAACGGATAAGGAAACCGTTCATTAAATGATTGTCGTAGGACATAGTAATTGGTCAATTCACGGGAGATTATAGGCTAGATAAACATATGAAAAGACTAGGACTAACAGAAGATGACCTATGTAGGTTCTGTTAAAGGAAGAAAAAAATACAATTTTGGTGCCAATTTGAGTCCACAAGGTCTATTCGTGTGAACCAGTGTTAACACCGTATGCTTCGAATTGCGTTCCCAAAACTATGTTATATTAAAATGCAGTTATTTAGGTAAAAATTATGATTTAGTAAGTATTTATGCGAGGCTTTTTCTAGGTTTTTGAATTAGCTAATGTCGATGAAAATGCTAAGGTGGTCCTAGCATACCCCACAACCTATTCTGTGCCAAGTATATGGTTCTACAGTGGACAAATGACATTTAGCTACCTCGCCGAGGACTTTACCACCTATTTCAGGATGTGTATAGCCCATTTAGGTATTATTGAAAAAAAAACCTTTCTTACGAATAATGTCATATAAATGACTATAAAGTATAATTTTATGTTAAATCTTAATATTTTATTTATCTACAATCGTTTTGTTATGCCGCTTTTCATAACTATTTTTCTAGTATTTGAGGTACGTGATGAGACTCATACCACAGCTAGTGGCCCTGTGGAAAAAGCCTCATAGAAAATTTTAGGTTCCAAAAAGAATCCTAAGAGGTCTATCTGGATCGAAAAATGTCCACATAGAAATTCTATTATAACTTAACGGATAAGTTCTCATAAAAACATTATGAATCAATCTCTTTAGCAAAACAATAAATCAGAACTGCCGATACTTTATTTTGCTTTTCATTCCATTTTTCTGATCATAATCCCATGGAAAACTATACAAAAAACATAAACCATTATTTTTTTGTCAATATGTAAGTATCCGGAATTGCTGTTTCAAAAACACAATAGTTTATCATATATCAGGCTTTTCCCACAGGGGTGTTAAATCTGTAACACAACTAGTTTTTATAATAATGACATACAAGTACAAATATCTAAAAATATTTAGTTGTTGATACAAAGTCCTACTAATAATTATCATATAGCTCTATCTTCCACACCTTTTATAAAAAGTGGTTCAAGTGGGTACTCATTTAAAAAGCTGTTGCGCCACCTCGCGGTAGTTTTAGAAACTTAAAAATAATTTCCAGTTATTTCTCTTGACCACTTTTACTACTCGATATATAGTTTCCGAGATACAGCCGTCGTTCTTTTTTATTTGGACACCCGGTACATTACACGTGCGTTTAAACCTTACTACACCACTCGTGTGATTAGAACGAATTCTTCACACTCATTGTTGTAATCAAATTCTAACCGATGTTTTGAAAGCCAGTCAAAAACACTAAAAATATTTTCCTCTCTAGGTATACCCTGTTGGCAATATGTGTTCTCTAAAGAAGGCCTCCCGAATGGAGCCGAGAAATGTTCAATATAATAGCTCCTGGAGTACTGGCAGAAGACCGTAATCTTACGGAAAACCACAGTTACAAATACAGTATTGAACACATAAACAAAATCGATCCAAATGTTTTTACAATCACACAAAGTTGCACAAACTTAAATCTAGATAGAACAACAAATGTGCGGCCAGTGGAGAATAAAGTTAAAGATAAGAATAAGGGAAAGAATGTACCTAAGAGGGGGACCAGTGCAAAAAACAAGAAAGTTTGTACATAAAAATAATCTAGAAATCTAGATCTTTCAAATGCTAGTCGAGTCTAAATTAATGTACAATACTTGAAACTCAATTCAATAAAATTCGCTTGGTTATTTCGTTTTTCGTTATTTTGATTACCCCTACAATGTAGAACATAAAGAATCCTGGGTTAATCTTTTCAGATTCATCAGCGGGCCTTTTCATTGGCGACAAGTCAACACAAATGCACTATTTTTATTTATGAAAAATAGTTATTTATGTTATACTACACATATATGTTTATTTATGAGTTATTGGTAAAATAAACTAGTTTAAAGCCCAAACGTATGAAGTCAAATTTTTGAAATATTATAATAAAAATTAGGGGATTAAATAAAAATAATAAAAAATGCAATAAAAATGGTCTGTTTCACACTTTTCTTAAATATTTATTTACCTGTCTGTTTAACAAAGGAACAGAAATAAGGAGGTGGGTAAAATTCGGAATCTTTTCGCCCATCATATTTGTGAAAATTCAAAGTTTTAATTTGGGTCATTTTATTATATTTATAATAAGTTTAAGTATCTTTATTTACATCTACAATAAATTGGTAAAAAAATCAGAATAGCAAGTATCAAAATAAAAAACCTTTAAACTTGCAATTTTTATTAAATTTTTGGCAATTTACACGTTTTTTGATCCCTTATTTAAAAAATTAAATGATGCGCTTTGTGCACCAACACAATTTTTTATCTTTAATATTACACCTAAAAAGCTTATAACTAGCATTTATTTGTTTTGGTGCGTAGAGCTCATCATGAAATTTTTTAAATAAAAGATCAAAAAACGTCTAAAATGGCAAAAATTAATAAAAATAGCAAGTTTGAAGGTTGAAACAACATGTTTAGCTTGAAATGCTTGTCACTTAAACACATTTTATCGAATGGGTGTATCCTATTTCATTTCTAGTAGAAGCAACTTTAAAAAAGCTCACATTCATCTTCCAACCAATAGTATTTTCTTTTTACTCTGTTTCTATCCCAAATAAGACACTTATTGGAATACTGTTCCCATATTGAAACACGGTGTCCTGAAATTAGACTACCATATTTTTAAGGTGTTTCCTTATACTTAAAGTTTCCATAAACTTGGCCCGAAAAATGCTTCTCAGGGCATGGGACCCATGAACCTAAGAGTTAAACAAGACTGTGGGAGAGGTAAAATATTTGGGTGTCGCCTAAACTCTAAACTTACCTGGAACCAACATCTACAGAAAATAAGAAAGAAACCGGAGATGACCCTAATGCTAATAATACGCGCTCATGGAAAAATATAGGGCCTTAAACCAAATAATATGGTTTATTGGTGGTAAGGCCTATGATAACATATGCATCACTGGAATGTTAGACAAAGATGCGACAAAGAACTGCTGTGACAGAACTGGCCAAAGTTCAGAAACTTGCTTGCTTAGCTATTACAGAAGCAATCAAAACAACCCCAACAGCAGCCATGGAGTATCTCTTGGACCTTCCACCACTTAACCTTATAGTGATGGGAAAGGCAAGAATGGGCTACTCCCGGCTGCAACAAAATCCGACTGATGTCTACGCTAGTTTGGGACATAACGACATAAAAAGTCAGGTTGGTGACAACTACAGAACAGCCCAGATGATTCCCCAATACCCATTTAACAAAAACTTCGTGGTAAAAATTCCAGATCGAAGTGAGCCCGATCTCCCCAGTACGGTTGGAGACATTATTTGGTATACAGCTGGATCCAAAATCAAGCAGGGAACTGAAGCGGGCGTGTACAGTGAAATGAGGAATTCACAATAATTCTCCATTCCACTAGGAACACACAAAGTAACTTTATTTTACTAGTACCATAAAGTGCTACTTTATGAACGCAAAATTGTTCTATAAATAGCACTTTATTAGTCAATCGTACATAAATAAGTACTTTTTTGAGTTGTTTATTCATTCTTTTGTTGAAGATTACATAATTTGTGTACATAATTTTTGTACTTTTGTACCTAGACGTACAAGTGCTTTAATTTTATGCCTAAGCGTAGAAGTGATTTGCTTTTTCCCCCAGAAAAAAATGACACATACACCAGAAAGTAGTGATTTCGGCACATTCTAGACTGAAATAAGGTAATTGATTTATATTTGCTACTATGGGTATGCAATAAGACTAGTCAGTTTTAAAGTATCATACATATTATCGACACCAAGATGGACAAATGTAAAGAAAATAATTTAAAATATTTAACAAATATTTTTCCATAATAGCAGTCAGTGTTTTACTTAAAATTAAACAGGATGTCAAAAAAAAAAATAGCAACCTATTGACATGTAAATATATTTTTTTCTGTAAATCAATATTTTTAAAACATCACGAAATAAAGGGCGTAATTCTTGCTGGGACCACATTTTCGTTTTTTTACACCCTTTAATTTAGACACCATAAAAATATTTTTTTTTATATGTACTAACTTTTATTAAAAAAATATTTTTTTTTAATTTATAATTGTACAGCTTTATGTCAATTACTACACAATCAAACCAATTTCAGTAATTTATACCCACTTTTTCCTTATGCTTTATTACAACCTGTCAAATAAATCTCTAACATCATAGATGTAGATTTCAATTATTTTTATAATATTATTACCATTAGGCCACACAACAAAATTTAGGATTCACATGAAAATCTGAATATTATAAATTATAATATCAGACCTTTATAGCGTTAAAGCCTGCTTATAAGTCGATGTGACTAATCTGTTTAATGTCCAGATACATGGATCTCTTGTTTCCCCAGCTGTACAGGGTGGCGCATTTTAGTTGTATTTACGGGGTATTGAGAAAACCGTAAGAGAGAGAGAGAGAGAAGAGAGAGAGAGCAATTCTGTTTGTAAATTTTTGGGACGAATTTTTAAAATTTTAAGGCTAACTCAATTTATTTTGGAGATACATTGAGTTTTTGAACTTTTGTCGATTTTACGAGGGTCCTGTATATCGTTTATTATTAGGAATGGAAAAAAATAAATTTTAAAATAAAATATTAATGTTTAAAAATCTATTCTCTGTCTGTCTATCACATGGTTTCTTATGGAAATTGCCATTATTATAAATTTTTCGAATAAGTGCGATACATCATTGGTTTTGGGACCTTAGAAGCTCTTAAAATCCAATATAAAAAATCCAGGACCGTATTTAAAAAAACAAAGTTGATGATGGCAGCTTGAAGACAAAACGTCGGTGTGTAAATCTAATAACATTGTCTTGTAGAACAGAAAAAGTTACAATAAGAATGTAAAACTTATTTTGTTATATCTGTTTAAATAAAGCCAAAAAAATAAAAAACAAATCGCGAATATTCGTTTTTTTCTAAAAGTCTTCGGAAGTATTTAAAATTTTAAACTTTTAAGGTGACATTTTGATCAGAATGAAATTGTGTAACTTTGCCTCCAGTTAATTGACCTCGTATCTCTTCAAGTTTCCGAGATCCCAATGCGAGAATCGAATTTGGGACACCCTGTACATGAGATCTTGCCAGGTTGTGAAATCGGAATGCGATAAGAGCCTGAAAACTATTTTATTTCGGTTAGAATAATGCCAGTTAAATATTTATATCAATTAATAGAAATCTTCAGGCTTAATACATACTACTATTATATAAACAATAAATAACAAAAATTATAAATATAATATTTTATATTCTGACAGTTTAAAAATTAACCTATTAAGATCCACTTTTACAATGGCGTGTCAGATTATGATTTAAACCAAGGTGTTTTAAAAACCAGAGTTTTGTCATTGTGGATAGGCAATGTCATTAAATGCCATCGGTAATATCTTAAGTTATTAATAAGTGAAATAAATAAATTGTCCTCACCATATATTAAAAAAATCTTAATTTATTTTATTAAATACTTTTAAAAAACTTACTGCCACGTTTATTCATATAACACCGAAACAAATTTTTAACCGCAAATTTGGCTGCGTGGGTGAGCGCGTTTATGTTTTATCCTTAAACTCCCGAGATCAAACCCCACAAGAAATATAATTTTTTTTTATTTTATTTTTGTAATTTTTTCCTTAAAATATTACTCAAAAAAAATGAAATAATGATAAAGCTAAACATAGATAACTACATCTAACATTTAAGGAATACTTTAGTTATGACGGAAATGACGTCAATAATACTGTATAAATATTATAGTAGGCATATTTTCTGAAGCAGTAGGTAGATTTTGGTTTAACTTACGGATTGACACAACATTGTAAAAGTGACTCTAAAAAGCTTTAGAAGCTTGTTTAACATACTTTCTGGCTAAATATATCAATAAGCTAACAAATTTCTTGTAATATGCAACCGATCTAAATATTTATACTTCAAATATTCAGACAACTTTTTTTTAACTGTAATAAATATAAAATTAAACAAAATCAATTTAAAATAATTATTTATTTGCTTTAGGTAACTTTGGCGAAATTTCTAAAAAGAGTGTCAAAAATTTTACTACAAATATTTTTACTAAGTCTGGACTATTTTCAAAAAAGTCAACTTAAATAGCATGGGCAATAACTTATTAAGCATATTTTCAGCAAAATACAATCAACAGGGCCAAAAAATTTAAATAGCTATTTAATAAACAAAGCTCATCATTATAAGCGCGAGCCTGGCGAGCGTGTTAAGGGTTGAGATCATTAATCCCAAAGTTGGTTATAATTTTTTTTCGAGATGTATTTCTATTTTTGGCAACTAACTTGACTTCAAACGAAAATATATGCTTTACTGCATTGTGCAAAAAAACAATAGGGGCTTATAAAAAAAGCGAATCTGCATGATCACAGACAGCCAGGCATCACTAGGAGCACTAACAAACTCCAAGGTAACGTCCAAGCTAACATGGGAATGCCAAAAGAACTGAAAGTCCTGGGAGAAAGCAGCAGGATAACTCTCCTGTGGGCACTGGAACATTTGGGAATAGAAGGCAACGAAAAAGCGGATGAGCTAGCGAGACAGGGATCATCCACACCATACTCTGGACCAGAACCTGTCCTTGGAGTGACCAAAACCACAGCACGAGGGCAAACTAGGGAATGGATCCGAAACCAACACAAGAAATACTGGTCCAACATCAGTAGAATAAGACATGGAAAAGGCTTCATAAAGGGCCAATCCAAAAAACCAAGGAAGAACTACTTGGACAAAGTAGGAAAATACTTTGCATAACAGTAGGGCTGCTAACAGGGCACGATAATCTAAGAGGACATCTACACAAGATAGGCTTATACAATGGGGAAAAACGACCGACCTGCTCCGAGCTGACATCTGTTGGTACACCGATTTCTCCAAAACCAAGGACGGTGGAGCTGGAATATATGGACAGAGGCCGAGGGCAGAGCTTTCCTTTAGCCTGGGCACTCTCGCAACCATATTTCAAACGGAGGTATTTGCTATTGAGATGTGTGCTAGATCGCTGGTTGATCGGCAGTGCACACGTCAGACAGTTAAAATATTAATGAAACTTGGTTGTGGCTGTGTGCACGTAAGAATTTAGGGAATGAAGGGACTTTGTATTTCGTGCAAATTTTTTATTTAAAAATCCTAGCAAAGCGCTTTCGGTAAAACCATCATCAGTGCTATCTACAAGCAAGAAATGAACTTTAAAAGTAAATTGAAAAACTGTTAGAATATTTTAAAAGGAAATTGTCAAAAATCTTTATTTTAATGAATTCTTTAAATTTTAAATTTATTTTACGTGAAATTAAACATTAAATATAGTAAATCTAGATGAAGTGATGAATTTAGTAGATTTAGTATGGAAAAGGAATAAGCAAAAGAAAAGTTCAAAACTTACTCGTCAAGCTGGAGCAGTAGCAATTTGAGCCAACAAAACATGTAGAGGGCTTTAATAAACTATCACATTATTACACAAAATAAAATAAAAGTCAAACAATATTAATATATGTTACATTTTCCCTTATTAAAGGGTGAATTTTAAAAAAACTATACCATTTTGTGGAAAGACGAACATGTGATTATGTTAGGTTAATCACATGTTCATCTTTCCACAAAATGTTATAGTTTTTTAAAAATTCACCCTTTAATAAGGGAAAATGTAACATATATTAATGTTGTTTGACTTTTATTTTATTTTGTGTAATAATGTGATAGTTTATTAAAGCCCTCTACATGTTTTGTTGGCTCAAATTGCTACTGCTCCAGCTTGACGAGTAAGTTTTGAACTTTTCTTTGCTATCTTCCAACTAAATCTCTAAATTCATCACTCCATCCAGATTTCCATATTTAACGTTTAATTTCACGTAAAATAAATAAATTAAGATTCATTAAATAAGATTTTTGATTTCCTTTAAAATATTCTAACAGTATGCTTGTAGATAGCACTGATGATGGTTTTACCGAAACGCTTTGCTAGGATTTTTAAATAAAAAATTTGCACGAAATACAAAGTCTCTTCATTCCCTAGTTAAAATATTCTCCGATAGTCAAGCAGCTCTTAAGGCTCTTGAATCCAGCCGGTGCAATTCGAAAACCGTCTGGAATTGCAAGGATGCACTGACCAAACTGGGTCAAAACAATAAGGTTACACCTTAAAACTCTAGTGGGACTGTACACGTTAAAATACCACATGCACAAGATTGGCCTAGCGGAAGACGCCGAGTGCCGTATGTGCATGGAGGGGGATGAATCGGCAGAACACATACTGTGTTCGTGCCCAGCAATGGCACGACTAAGATTCGCAATCCTCGGCAATGACACCTTGTTGCCGGGGGAGGTGAAAGATCTCTCTCCCAATAGGATCATCAGATTTATTAGGAGTCTGGACCTGGTGGGAGAAATATAAAAGTGTGTGAGCCACAATAGACCGATCGGTCGCGGTGGAAGGGTTTTATACCCACTCACTTTAAACCTACCTACAATGGGGACCCAAATTGCAAAATGTGCGATAAGGAGAAAGAAACAGCCTACAACATCCTGTGCGAATGTGAAGCGTTGAATTATAAAAGACAGGCATTATTTGGACAACCGAAAATAAGCCTACAGGAATATATCAACCAACCAGTCTCGGGGTTATACAAACTTGTAGAAGGAACAAGACTAGTGGGAAGATTGGTATAAAAAAAAATTGAGATTAGGCACAAAAAGCCCAAGAGGCTGCGCTGCTTCCAGTAGTAAATTAAGATGGCTTCCAGGAAAAAAAAGGTTGTTACTCGAACAACAAGGTTATAAATAAACTAAATGTTTTTGTGTATTATTAGTTGCCTATACTACAATCGTTGATTAATAAAAATTCACCATGCATTATTAAGGACTATTAATGAATGATTTTGTATAATTTGTTAATAATACCCATAAATAAACGATCACAGAAAAAAGAACCTTCCCTAATGATTACTTTGGAACTTAAATTTTTAAACTCACATAATAAACACATACATAAAAAAGCACAATAAAAGTTTTTTTTTGGATGATGAATGGGAAAATTAAAACAAGATATTTTTTTTTGATGTTCCGGTATAATTTATTTAGAAAACCTATATCAACAAAAAAAAAATAAGCTGTTAGCATGTAATTTTATATGTCAATTATAAAAATGTTTATTCTGTAGAGTGAGATTTAACATTTTTTGGCCCTTGCAAGTTTTTTGAAAATATATATTTTTTTAATAATAAGTAAGTTTTTTATGGTAAAAAGGCTTTTTGACGTACACTATATATCGTACTCATTTCGAATTAAATACATTTCAAAAACTACTAAAAACCAATTAAAAAAGTAATTAACTAAAACTTTTATTCCACTGGTCTATGTTTTACCAAATTAAACGATTGATTTGTTGACAGTAGCTTGTCAGTTCTTGCCATCAAAGGACTAGAAATGTCCTGCAGGGACATACGGAGACAATCTTCTGGAAAAGGGATTTCATTGGAAGAAACTAAGCTGGCATCTCCTAAAATATAATTAGAAATACCTATTTTAATAAAAAAATTATATTTCCACATATTTAAAAAAAGTACTTTTTTGAAAATCGTTTTATTCTGTACTTAAACCTAGGTCCTATACCAGATGCTTCTCAGAGGTCGTTTCCCCCCCTGTAACATCTTTATTTGTTAAGGTCGTTTACTTGTAAAACGGCTTTTCTAAAGAATTAAATGATATTGAAATATAGGGTAAATAAAAGTGTCTTTTATCTAACTGAAAAAAAACGTTTTTTTATTGTCTGTAAAACGAGATATTAATAATCAAATTGTGCATAAGTTACATTGTCGATATCTGTCTATGAAAGTCATGTATTCATTTCGGAATATCTCGAAAGCGGTTCCTACGATATTTTTTAAAAACTTATGTAATATAAATCAAAGTATTGAAAATAAAAAAAAATTTTTTAAGCGCTTTGTTAAAAATATATTGATTGTTGAAAGTTTACTAGGTCTGTTTGTTATTAGGAAATAGTGTACACTCTTTTTTCTCTACGTAATCTCCCTTATGGAAGGTGTATTTTGGGACTGGGCGGGTCTAAAAAGTGTAAAATATAACTAAATAACGAACAGACGTCATGTGTTGTGTGTACAGTCTCTTACAAAAATATTTTCAAGCATTGAGATACTATAACTTTTGGTAAAGCGTATTAGATCTTATTTGGAACAGCGCTAAATTTGGGGTCCATTTAAAATATTGCATCACGAAACTAAAATAGGAAAAAACATACTGATGCGTCCTACTAGTGGTCCCGGCCCGTTCAACAATTAATTTTTGTTAGAGAAAGACGGGCAAGTTCAGCGCGGATGGCATGGAACAGACGAAGATAAAAGATATCCGACGGGCCAGGCTTTACTTACTATAAGGCGATAATCTCACTGTCGCGAGTGAACTACCGTAAACTAAAAAAAAAAAAAAATTGGGACGTCAGTATTTGACCTAAATATGCACCTAATTGGAAATTAAAATAGCGTGAATTTATGGGTTGGAGAGTGTATGCGAGAGGGGAGTGGTTTCGTTTAGGCTGGAATTAATTTTTATTACTTTTGACGGTTCATAAAATTTACCAAAAACCGCCCTTATTTACTCTCCTCATTTGCACATTTGTGTCTTTGGTATTGCACCGATGATATGAGGTGTTATTGTATCCACAATGTCATATTCTATCAAAATGAAAGGAAATATAATTTAGTTTTTTTATATTAAAAAAAAAATTAGGGGTACCACCTCTGAAAAATACCCGGTAAAGGTAACTTACCGCATTGTTTATATGACGTCACATTTTTTCCTTGTAAATTTTAGTTCCACATTTATCATATTAAAAAAAATAAAATGTTATTTCTCTTTTATTGTGAACTGTAATCAGTGACAGGTCTAAGATTTTCAAAATTTTTTACCTAAAAAGGGAGACATGGAACACCAAATATATATCAGATGTTATTGGCCTCAAAGGGAATAGTTTAGTAAAAAAAAAAAATTGCAAAAAAAATATGTTTTTTTTAAGGTTTCTCCCATAGATTTCGATTGAAATTTGGAATTTCACAATAATTTTTTTCTTGGAGGGTAACCATAAAAATCAACTTCATTTCGCAAATTCCAAAATAAAAATATTATTTATCAAAGTGTCCCCCTTGAGACGGATAGGTCTTTTAAGGGTATGCTCAACGCAAGCGCGTTCGCCATGTCAAAATGGCGGCAACTTGAAAGTTTTGGACACTTTTTATAAATATGGCTGGGCAACAAGCATTATCCCCTCTAATATCAGTGCAATCAAATAAAAAAATTATTGATGGTGCTTTATTAGTGCATCCTACCTTAGAAGCCCACAATTGTGTTCAGTTACGACAATGGTGAAGTGGTTAGGATAATAATAACTTAGATGTCAAGTAGAACTGTATTCTACTTGTCATGGTAGTGTGTAAAAAAAATTAAAAAAAGGCAAAAATAATTGGTAATTATCTAGAAAGGTGTCGCAACTCCGATATTAACCAAATCTGGTATACGGGGGTTTTTTGGGGCGCTGATCATGAATCTGAAAAATTGGCGTTTTTGAGATATCCATCATCATTCTTTCTTCTTTTTACAAAATCGGACTTTCAAAATCAACCCTCTATTTTTTTTGTGAATTTGATTAAATTTCGCAAAAATATCTAAATTTTTCTTAAAAGAAGATGCATTTGAATTATTTGCCTAATAAAATTGTTAAGTAAAAAAATTTCAACTGGTTATCGTTTTTAGAAAAACAGATAATTTTGCGAAATTTGGGATATCATGATAAAATTTGATCAAATTCACAAAACAAATACAAACAGGATTTGCTTTTAAAAGTAGAATTTTTTCCTGGAAGAGCACCGAAAAAAAACTTTTTTCGGATATTTCAAAATGAAAATTTTCTTACAGTACATTTCACAATAACTCGTTGATTACCCGCATGTAGGTCCGAACTTAAAATTTCCTTTATTTATTATTGTACCTACTTTTTGGTATATTATGTGGTTAAAGGCAAATTGCAGGTGTTTAATATAAAGCAGAGTCTTTTCATCTTAGTTCATCCATCAGTCGTTTGGTGTTTGTCAAGGTATTTTCGTGTATGTTATTGAACATCCAAAATAGCTAACCTAAACTATTGATATTATTAGGTGATCAGGACCTGTACCCTTTAAAAAGGTGCGGTGCCTACACAAAAGATATTTGTCAGGCAACTTATTTATGGCGGGGTTTACCACTGAGGGTTGTCATTTAAATTTTATTGCGGTCGAAAAATCAACGAATTATTGTGAAATGTACCATACCAAAGTGTTCCCCTTAAGGCCAATAGTATCTGGTATTGGCACGGTTCACCACGAAAACGACATCGACGGCTGCGTAAAATTATGCTTGAAAACCGTGGGAGAGGTGTAAGAATAACTTCTGGGTTAATCTCCTAGGTCTAGGTGAAAATCGGCAAAATTTTAGAAATGTTTATGTAATTTTGAGGTTATGTCAGTGGCGCGTCATAACTCAAAAACTAGCGGGCTCCGACAAAAATCGGCAATTGTCCCGATAAGTAAAAAATCACCTGACAAACTTACGAGTCTAGGGCTTTTCCAATATACTTATATACTTTACTTACTTGAAGGCTTTATAGCCATTTTCTCTATTAACAATCACAAAAGACTACACAGACACTAAAGTCAGTTCTGCAGACAGTCCTTGATTACTTAGTCTATTAAAAGAACCTTTTTCTTTTCAAACTCGCAAACCATTAAAAAACTTCAGGAAAAGATAGAAACAAACGGTACACGGCAAGAAACGAGTAACTTTTTCTTTTTGTTACGTCAAATTCGAAAGTTGCTCGGCTAAGCCTGAACCCCGAAAGTGGTTTGGCTAAGCGGGAAATTTAAATTCAACACTTTTGTCTGCGTGCATTTATTCATTTTTTCCTAATTTCCAACTAGCAGTTGGAAATGTATAAAGTTGCAATTACTAGGCGTTTCTCATGATTTTTTTTATTAGCTTATTGCAAAGCCACATGAAAATAAAGGCCAAAAATATTTTTTCCCAATTTTTTTGGCCCCGGAAACGCCTTAAAAATCAATTTTAAGTTTGAATTTTGTAGGCCCGTGACGTCACGCCCCTAAATTTTCTATTGGTGGAATTTCTGCTTTGTTGTCGGCTTTTTGTTATTCGATACGCCTGTCATCAAATATCGATATGCGTAACATCTACAAAGTTGGCGTTTCCTGTCAATTGTCATATTGTCAATGTCAACCTGTATAACCTGTAACCTCTAAATATTTATTAATAATTTCTAATTTGTAAATAGTGTGTGTTCTTTCCAAATATTCCAATTTATTACTATAGTTATTATTATGGCCAAACTTTCCTTGATATGAACCCCTTTTTTACGAGTAAATTTCCGTTATTTTATTCAAAATGAAAAAAAAAGTGTATTGTTATTATTTGCGAAACCAGAAGCCGGCCGAGTTTAGGATCTTCAAAAATATTATTTTCTCTTCCAAAACAAGACGATAGGAGAAAAGCCTGGTGTGCTGCTGTAGGTATTGAGAAAATGCTCAAAGGACATGTCTATTATTGTTGTGAAAACCATTTTGATGTAAGTTTTTATGTTTTATTCCAATTGAAACTATTTAGGTAGTCTGGCTGTGTTTTAGTGTAAAGTCTAAAAAGCATTTCGCATTTTAGCATTTCGTTAAAATCGATACGATTGTCGATATCGATAGTTCCTAAACAGACTTGGCATTAGGGTTCATGATTTCTCGAGCTTATCAATTTCTCGGGTCTCGAGAATTCTCGAGGCTAATTTCTCGGGTACCCCATTACTATTTCTGCCAGTAGTACTCTTACGTTCAACTACACAACAACTATTATGCACCATTTTTACATTTAAATCAAGCAAATTAGACCACAGCGAGCGCTGCAATCGATTCAGCCTCATGTCTCACATTTTAGATTTAAAAAAAATATATGAAAATCCTAGAGCCAGTGATGACCTTTATTTTTTTTACCTGAAAGCCACTCTTCCAACAACCGTTGTTGCCCCACTGGAACACTAGCAGAAGAATCGGAATTTCTCTTAGTACTATTATTATCACAGGAAAAGTTTATCATAGGGTCACTCCCCAATTCAAAGGGCGTCCTGAAGAAGTTGCTAGAGCCATTAGAGTACGAATCTACTGATCTACATAATCGTTTGTTTTGTTTTAAATCATCAATTTGACACTGGGCTTTATCGGTACTAATGTCTATTGATTTTGTTATCATTGACTCTAGACTGGTTGAGGGGTCCAGTGGATCAGTACCTAAAATAGTTATAGTTATAGTTAGTGTAATTTGAGGGGGCTACTGGGGATGATAGATCTGCTAAAAATACAGTACTCAGGAAAATGTGCCCGATAACGCTTATTTGCTGAGATAAATAGTGTTAAAGTCTACAGGACGTAACAAGTATAGTAGGAATTATACCCATTTGTAATGACATCATTTTTGTTTAGCTTTGTTTAGTGTATTCCAAAAAGCGGTGGCGACAAACCTTTGAAAAAAATCCGTGTCCGTATATTCATTTTTTTATATTTGTGGTTATGTGGTAAGTATCCGTTACTGTCAATCAAAAACATAGGCGTGTCAACTTGTCGAAAGCTATTTCTAAGAAAATGATATAATAGGTATAATGAACCATCGCAGCTGATAATTTTAAATATCTTAGCTTTTTTCAACTGGAAAAGGTACGGAACCGCACTTTAAATTAAGAATGTAATACAGCGAGCCTCAGATGCAACAGAATTGTGCCCACCAACGATCGCAAATATAAAAAAGAATGGGCACTACTTATTGCTTTAGCCCTGGCAACACTAAGAGTTGTCAGGTGCCATTTGACGTTTCCACTAGAAAGTTTGACATTTTTGACCATTGGTTCTTCAAAACTCGTCGTCGTTTAACAAAAAAATGTGTCTCGACGACTTTCGACGTGGAGTGTCGCGACACGAGTGCAACGAGTAACTTACTTTCACTTTTGGCGATCTATTTTATCAATTATGTTCAGTATATTGGTCGATGATCGCGTGTGGACGGCATGCGCCACTCGCCGGCCCCGCCTAATTTCTTTCTTGTAGAGCAACTTGTGCGACATCCGCATGAAACTCCGCATAGATTTATTGCAGATGCGGATGTCCAAACTGATGAGAAAGTTCCGCAAATGTGTGTGTGTTTTGACTTAGTTTAATTAGTTTATCTTTTAACATATGTTAAACATTGTTGTTAGTCTAAAATTTGACAGAGATAGCAACATGGATAGAGAAACGGTTCGATGAGAACTGGAAAAAAAAGCCTGACAATTAAAGGCTATTATTGGGGAAGAACTATGGAAGGACCTACCGATGAACATAAAGGACTTCAATAGGGTGCAAATGAGAAACTGACATGCATACTGACAGGTCATTGTAGAAACAGACACTATCTCAACAAGATAGGACAAAGCGAGACAAGTACATGTAGATGGTGTATAGAGGGAAGAGAGGATGCCATACATGTACTTAGAGATTGCCCAGCACTAGGGCACATCAGGGGGAAATGTCTGGGTACGGCATGGCTGGACCTAAATGACATAAGATTCCTATCACTAACGGGACTCACATCACTAGTGAGGAAATTGGGGCTCTAGTAAGCAAAACGACAGCACCATATCAGTGTAAAAGGAATGCATACGTAAGGGACAGTACAGGGTGACGGAACCTGTGTATGCTTAAGGGTTGGTGTAGAGCATAATGGGCTTAGGCCTCAGTGCTCAGGGCCCCAGCGAGGGAACTCACCATGCTACAATAGATAGATAGATAGATAGATAGATAGTCTAAAACTTTGACAGTTGACTAGTTTTTTAATTTTTTGATTGTTTATTTTTAAAAAATAAGTGCATCTGAAAGCATTGTGATTAAAAATTCTGTACTCTTCAGACAATAAAGCTGTTTTCTATTTTATTCTTATTCTATAAATTGGGAATTTGCATACCTTGTTCTATTGGATCCAAATTTCGAATAGCATTATCAAACATATTATTATCCTTAAATTCTTCTATTCCATCTTTAACTTTTATTGGAACACGTTGATTTTCTATCGAAGCACATCCTGTAGCTAGAAAAAATGTAAACCACTTGTTTAAAAAGTTAGTAACCATGGTTACTTACACACTTCATACTCTGTGTTTAATTTTATTAATGTCGCATGGTTATCAAAAATATCAGAAATCAGTGAGCCATCAGCATCAGTGAGCCATCAGCTCAAAATAGAAGCTTCTTATCTCATACTTGGTATTGTAATCCCACAAAACTTACCACACAACTCAGTGAACTTATATCCTTCAGAAGCGCATCGGTGAAATAGGTCTTTGCTAATTTGCCTATTTAAATATGCCTCTGGCACAGCCAGCACCTCACTTGACCCCTTCGAACAGCTCTCTTTTTTGCAATGTTTGGGTATCGATTTAAAAATACCTAATTTTTTCGTTGGACTTTTTGTCGAGATGGGTTCAACTTTAAGTCGTTCAGCTCGGATTTCCTCAAGCATTCTGTCTAAAAAAAATATTGATTCTTTAACACTTAAAACTTTAGATTTTTACGTCAATCCACATATTTTAGATACTTTAAATTAGAATGTCAATTTTTTTTTCGATTCAATGTATCTCTAAAGTTTCTTCGATATAAAAAAATCCCAAATATTAAGCTCAATATCTTAAAAATTGAGCAGGCGCATAGGGGAGTCCCCTTTTTCAATTAAAATACATGTCACATAGTCACATACTAGTGATGACATTGATGTGGTAGGTTTGGTTATTTGGTTTATAAGTGAAGAATCACGGCAAATTTCCGGAAATATAAAAATAAAAACTAAAAAATTAAAAAAACTAAACATTTAATTAAAGATTATCATAACATTATCATCATTATTATAATTGCTAATTTGCTAGAGTGATTTTGTTGGTTGTTGTGTACAAAAACTGTAGAATGTCACGATTTGTCAGTTAAAGTGGTAAAAGTATTAATTTCGTATTTTTAGACCTTAATATGTGTGATTACGAGAATAATGCTAACAAATCTGAAAACTCCGATATAGAAACGGAAGCAGAAGCTGCTTTACGCACTCTAATTCCTCAGAAATCAAAGAAATTGTATTAGAAAACGAAAAATTTGATGTTTGGTGCGCAGAAAAAAAAGTAGTGAAAATTTCAGAAAAAGTTATTTTGGCTAGTACTTGTCTTAGTTATCTTTAAAATGAGCCCCTTCTACTTTATGGAGTATTTATTCAGTGATGCGCACTACAATTTATCTCAATAAAAATGTGGACATCAATAAAAATACCAATGTTATTGCATTTCTCACGAGAAAGTCAAGTGTTTATAAACGGAGAAAGTCCAAAATATTTTCCAAAGAAGGGGTTGAAAAGTTCCGACAAACATTATTTATTAAAGAAAGTAGTGTTAATCGTTGAAATTTTTGGAGCCTGTAGAGAAAATACATCGAGAATGCTACGTCCTTCAATAAAATCACCATTTCCAATACAAAAACCAATGTTTAGAGAATATTCACAATATCAGATTGAAATATAGGAGTGAGTTTTTTGGACATTTTTTGTAAATATGTCGTCCATTTAGTATCGATCACAATCGATTTTTCTTCGCGTATAGAAATTTTAAATGCACTACACAACCAGTCGGTTGTGTAGTTGGGCGCTGCTTAAGACGGTGTTCTGCGACCTTCCCTGCGGATTCTGGAGCCAACATATCAATGCTGAACACACGGAGGTTAGCGTTCAACTTCCGTGGCAAAAGGCTATGTAGAAAATTCGATTAAAAACAAGCGGATGATAGCAGGAAAACATTTGGGGTAAAAGAAAAATTACACTGCCGTTAGTGCTATTCCCGTTTCTTCTACCAATAATTCCCGGATGGAAGTATTATCTTCTTTATGTAATAAAAAAAACGAACTATACGTACGAGCCATGTACAATTCTCTGATACAGAAGATTGTATTATTAATGTATATAATAAACTATTTAAAATTCAGTACATTTTGATTTATTTTCCCTTTATGCACACGTGCGTAAGACTGTCTTTTCGACACCAAAATGACGTTTGAAAAGTTATTATTTCGATACGATTTGACGAAAAATACTATTCATTTATAATATAGGTATACTTATAAGCTATACTTACTGTAATATGGTAATTTTATGTCGATTAAAGATTTATATCATTAAATTTAGTTCTTGAAAAAGGATAATTCAAAAGCAATGATGTTAAGAAATGTAATAGATGCATTTTAGTTACGGTCGAAGCATGCCAATTTTTACAATCTGTCAAAAATGACTTTCAATCTCTTGTTTTTTATTATTCGCTCAGTGGGTACTTTTTTTACTATTAACTTAACGGCCGAGTAATGATCGCGTTGTTAAATTTAGCAATGGACTTAGCAATTGTTAAAAGTTAACAACGGTTTAGACTGTTTAACAAAATGTCAGATTTTGACAGGTTGCCTACTTAAATCATTGAATAACACTGACAATGACGTTTTGTTAAACATTCTGTACCGTTGTTAACTTTTAACAATTGCTAAGTCCATTGCTAAATTTAACAACGCGATCATCACTTGGCCGTATAAATAATAAAGTATACTTTGTTTTACCGATATACATTTTTGTGTTAGGCACAAAATAAAGCACATAGACAAAACTTACCCTACTGAAGATGAAAGCTGCATTCAAAAAGGTGATTTTCGTGACTTTTAAACCTTTAACTTGATAGATGACACATGCAAACTTTGAAATTAAAGGCACAAAATATAAAATATATAAAAAAACGTATCAAAAGTATTCGCTGTAACCAAAAATATTAGTTTTATCGCGTCCAAATCTCAGTGTATTCATATAAATACATCCATAGATTCAGCAGCTTTAAAAAAGCTTTGGATTCCTCCTTCGAGTCATGAAGTATTTTTCCCCATCTAATCTGTATACTCTGTATGTATCCCAAATCAGATATTGTGCCTATGTCTGGGAAATTGCGTCTCACACAACTCTAAGCATTTTTGTTTCTATGCAAAAGAAAGCTGTTTGGCTTATAAATAACTCTTGATGATCCTTAGTTCTGCGAGAAAAACAAGCCTTTTCTATCCGTTTCATGTCAACATTTAATAAAATAAAATAAAAGGAAATTCCATCTACATTGGATAAATAAATTTTCAGTATTTGTTACTGTTACAAAAGCACAAGAGTCCGAACACAGTAAGTAGAGACCGTTTAATTTTGAGGATTTCGGTTAAAAAGGTGTGTGTTTTTCTTTAAAACTGTTATTTGCTATCAAAATATGACGTATAGCAGGGTGTAACTTACAGTTTTCAGACTCTACTAACCATACTCTTAAAGTCTTAGTAATGAAGCAAAAAAAAAACCAGCACATCAAAAAAAAACAAGTCTATTTTAAATAAACTCTAAACAACACAACACAAAAACTAAAAACACTTTGTTCCACATTTAATAACCTTTACCTATTATAGGATCATTAAAATTAGAACTTGACGTGCTAGAAAGGGACACACTAACCAACTTGTCCAAAGACACTGCGCTGTCAGCTGTCAAAGTGCTAGTCGAACCATCAGATGTCAAATTTGTGTCATTTGGTTTTGGTTGGTACCTAAAAACGACACTGTTTAAACGTTGGAATACTTACCTCGTTCGGTATATCGTCTCCAAGCGGTCCAGACGTGTGACAGGTATGGTACGTTTCACGATAATTCGTTGATTTCTCGTTTTACCTGCTACTGTTAGTCGTAAAACTCAATATACTTTGGATACCCGCATGTAGGTCCAGACTTAAAATTTTTTTATTCTATTATTGTACCTACTTTTTGGTATATTATGTAGGTTATAGGCAAATTGCAGGTGTTGAATATAAAGCGTCTTTTCGTCTTAGTTCATCAGTCGTTTGGAGTTTGTCAAGGTATTTGCGTGTGTGTTATTGAGCATCCAAAATAGCTAACCTAAATATTAATATTAGTTGGTAATCAGAACCTGTACCCTTTTAAAAGGTGCGGCGCCTACACAATAGATAATTGTCAGGCAACCTATTTATGATTGGGTTTTCTACTGAGGGTTGTAATTTAAATTTTATTGCGGTCAAGAAATCAACGAATTATTGTGAAACGTACTATACTTTACATATTGCCGAGGGTGTCACGTGGCTGTCAAAAACCAAAGGCCTTGGACCGCTTGGAGTGATTTAGCGAACGTAGAAACTGACTTCTTAAGTTGTAGTTTTCATATGACATGAGAATGACACTTGCATTGACTTTCCCAGCAGTATTCCTTCTTAGGAAATAAATGGCAACTGTTTTTAGAGCGAATGACCTCTTTATGACCTACTCAGGTAAAAAAAATGCCCGTTTTTTGACATAAATATCAAATATTCTTATAAAGTGTTATACATAACCTTAAAGAGAAAAAAACGTTCTTTTTTATGTCCTTAAAAACAAAATGGTCACCATAAGAAAAAACACAGGGATGCATTGCTCTTAAAAAGTTATCCCAATAATGTCATTACAAATTCTAAAAGTATTTTGAAATTTAAAAAATACAGCAATTTTTAAAATGCATATTCAAGAATTTTTCAAAAAACATTCGCCGGCATAAAATTCCGCCACCCTAAAAGTTAGATGTTTTATAACTTTTTTATATTTTTTCCGTTTTTCATGCTTTCTTTTAATTAAGCTGTTGTTTTTTATCGTAATTTCAAAACACCCTGAAGAAAAACTGAGGTGGATAATTTTGTTTACATACTGTTTCTTGTATTATTTGATGTTTTCTAAACACTTCATTCATTCCATTACCTCATTTCTGCTTCAAGTTGCAAAATTTTTATTAAAACTGTTATTTTTAGAAATTGTACGTATGTATGTCAAGCTTCCGGTTAAAAATAATAATAAAAATAATAATAAAAGAATGTTTGACAGTGACAATATAGGATGGCCGTAGCAAAAGTTATGTCGCCCGTACTCTGAGATTTCCGCGATCTACAGTTCGAGATGCCTGGAATAGGTATTTACAGACGAGAATTTTTTCTAGCCGGCAAGGCTCTGGCAGAAGGAGAATGACCACTGCAGCTGATGATCACTTTGTCACCGTTAGTTCTTTAAGAGATCGAAGATTTACTGCTGCGTGTTTAAGAAATTACTTGCAAATGTTCGTCGAGTAAATGTAAATAAAAGAACGATACGTAGAAGATTGGCAAGAGCTGGGCTTCATTCACGAAGGCCAACAATATGTATACAATTACTTCCTCGGCATTGACAACACCGAGAGAGGTTTGCAAAAACGCGTTCTGACTAGACTCTAGAACAGCGGGGAAACGTACTATTCACAGATGAATCCATATCAGAACAAATCTCATATTATGGCGTTTCAGTCATGATCTGGGCGGGTATTTCTACCGAAGCACGCCCCAATATTGTATTTATTGAAAATGGACCTCTAACCGCCACCATTACATTGAGAAAATCCTCCAAGAAGTTGTTGTTCCATTTGATCCTTTCACTGGGAACCAATTTACCTTAATGTATAATAATGCTAGACCTCACGTTGCACATGTAGTGAGCGAATATCTGGATGGAATTGGACTTCCAAGATTGGAATGGCCCGTATTATACGGAAAAATTTAATTATTTTGGGTACCATTATTTGCGTGTGAAAGTTCATGTACATTTGTATGTACAAACAGTCTGAATTGTAATATGGACTTGTAAATGTATGTGTGCATATGGTATGAACAGTTACGAATGGTATTTCTTTTTTTAAATAGTAGTCTAGGCTAATATTACACTGAAAATGAATTCTTTAAAAAAAAGTATAATCTCGAGAACCCGAAAGATTTGCAAGAACTTATAAACTTCGTTAAAAATGGTGACTTGTCAGATATTGGAAAAATAGAAGAAAGTGATGAGGAAGAGGACCTGTTTGAAAGGTTGGAAATTCCTTATGAACCAAGACCAGGAGCTGACACTAACAAAGATTGATGAGCTACTTAGAAATGGGTACGAAGAAAAGTAGAAACTAGACCTCTTGTTGAAATCCAGACAGACAGGGTAGATCACATGCCTCAATTTGATAATAAAAAAGAGGCTACTAGATGCAAGATGGTTGGATGTAAAGCACCGATCACATGTATTTTGCGACAAATGTAACGTTCATTTATGTCTACTAAAAATTCGAAATTGTTTACTAATTTTTTACCGTTTTAACAAATAAAGATTAGGGATACTTGTTTTTTTATACCTAAATATTAATAAATGAAGTTTGCTTAGAATTTTTTTTTTAGTTCTATACCATATGTACAGGGTGGGCATTTTATTTCTCAGAAACTGCAGACTTTTGAAAAATAAAGATGGGACAAAAGTTTCTTGGATTAATTTATACTTTAAATAAATTTTACTTTCACATATACAGGGTTTTCATTGTGTCGGCCGGCGGTTCCTTATTTTAAATGGGACACCCCATTTATTATTATATATTTAGAAAGCGCTTCCAAAGACAAGTTCAACCATATGTAACAGTATGGGTCTGTGTCGCAACGTTTCGGATTTATTAAAGTTTTTCTTTAATTTTTTACCTATTTTTAAATTAATACAAATACGGTAAATATTTCTTTTTTAAATTTGTTCACGTAACAAGAATTACAGAAGCTTATTTTATCTATATTAGCAGGCAAAGTTTTTTAAATTTTAAAAATGTTACAGTGTTGCTATGTTTTGTCTATCGTAAAATTTCTTTAGTTTTTTAAATGCAACCCCCTGTGTATAATACCAAATCTATATAAAGAATTAATAGACTACATGTATAACAACATGGGTCGGCGAGTCACCGTTTCGAACTTATGAATAATTGTCTTTAGGAAAAGTATTTTTCTTTTTCCAAACATACTACACCTTGTATACTTTATATTATGAATTAATATAGGGATTTGGTTAACTCATCTTAAACCAAATTTATTGTATTGATTCATAATATTTAAATATACAGAATTAGTGTGGTTGGAAAAAGAAAAATATACTTTCCTGAAGACAATCATCCATAAGTTCAAACATTCTGACCCATGTTGATACATCGTTGAAAAGGTCTTTTAATTCTTTATATAGATTTGTTATATACGGGCGATTCATAAAACATTTAAGAAGTTTTACAATGGACAAAACCTGGCCACACTGATTTATTTTTAAAATTTAAAAAAATTTGCCTGCAAACGTAGATAAAATAAGCTTTTGAAATTTTTTTTATGTGAACAAATTAAAAAAAAAAAAGGATATTTACCGTCTTTTTATTAATTTAAAGATAGGGCAAAAATAAAAAAAAAACGTCAATAAATCCGAAACTTTGCAACACAGATCCATACTGTTATATATCGTTGAACTCGTCTTTGGAAGCGCTATCCAAATATATAATAATATACAGGGTGTCCTATTTAAAATAAGGAAGTGAAGACCGGTGGCCAACACAATAAGCACTTTGTATATGTCAAAGTGAAATTAATTAAAAGCATAAATTAATCCAAGAAACTTTTGTCCGAAATTCTTTTCTCAAAAGTCTGCAGTTTCTGAGAAAATGTATAGGACCCTAATAAAATGCTCACCATGTACATTCAAACAAATATACAAAAAAATTTCAACAATGGAAAATAATAATTTAAATACATTAAAATACTGTCAGGTCTAAAAGGGTTAAAAGGGCCGTTTGTCGTGGTCCTGTACAACCACAAAGCTTGCAAGATTTACGATTAGCTCTGACCGAAGAATATGAGACTATTCCTCAAAAAAGAATAAGTAACCTTATTCATTCGATACCACGAAGGTTGTTAATTAACTTTATAATTGTGTTTGTTTTTGTAAATAAAAATAGGCTTTAGACCAGTGTTTCATTTAAAATTTTGCAGCTCGCAGCACAAATAAAAAGAATCAAAAACGAAATGTTAGAATACATCAAAGATTACAAGATACAGTATGTAAACAAAATAATCCACCTCAATTTTCCTACAGGGTGGTTTGAAATTAGGAAAAAAACTACAGTTTGATTTATTCTTGTATAATATAGCCTAATCGAAAAATGTTACTTTATAAAATTATTAAAAAAGAACATAACAAATGAATCTACAAACTGATAACAAAATTGTGAGAATTGAATAAAAAATAAAAAAGTTAAACCTGGCCAAAACTTCGGAGTGGCGGAATTTTGTGACGGTGAGTGTATATCTCAATTAAATGGCCTACAATTTTTTTGGTTTAATAATCTTTCTATCGATTATAGTTTCCAAGATCCCCATACAGGCCCTATCAATTTCCGACACACTGTCTATATAAATATACTCTAGCTACAGATTTTACCAATTTCTGTGTTTATGGTTACAGTTTTAGTTACTAACCTTCTTACAGCGCCTTCGGGTGATGGAGGGAATCTACTATCGGTAGTATCTTTCCTAGTAAAAAGTTAAGAAGGTGTTTTAAAGTTTCCTTTAAGTCTAACGTGTACCAGTGATAAAGATACCATCGCAACTGGCTTAAATTTTTATTCAAGAGGAATACTGCATAGCTAAAATGAGCTCTATCTCTCCCTTTGGTATACAAAGGAAACCTAGAACATATATAGTGATCAGTGAAGGTAACAACTTGCCAAATCTTGAAAACAGTTTGTCCCACAGTTAAAAAAAAAATAATGTAAAAGTTATTCAGAGGATTTTACGAAATAATTCTTAGAACTTTTTAAACTTTTACCTATTTTGACAAATATTATGATAAAATTTAGACAATTTCGAGTAAAAAACAACATAACATCAAACAATCTCCTTTGGGTAATATTGATCCCTCAGCTTTTAAAAGAAACAAATGTATTATTAACTTTAAGTTTATTTAAAATAACATTTGTGTATATTCGTGTATATTCAACAGTTATTGAATCTGCAAATTAATAAAAAAATTCTTAACTTACTCTCTTTCTTTATCAGGTATCAACGCGGATACCTGATCATAAATCACAGACCTAGATCCAAAATGTTTCATTGGATACCTCAGAGGAACTTGTAAAAAAATCGAGCACATAATCAATATATGGCAAATATATCCTAAAACTACTGACACGCCTGGATCCTGATAATCTAAAACAAAAAGTTCTTGGTTTAAATGCATAAGGAATATGAAAGTTTGAGGCGGAGTAATATTTTTTGGCTTTAAAATAAATCCAAGCTTTTTGACAGCTGCTGTTGCCATAAATGTCTAAGAGCTGGCTGGCAGTTACTTTAACTAATCTGTTAGGTACAGCGAGTCAATTTTGTGTATGTATAAAGTTAGGATTATGCAAAAAAATTAAATTAAGTTAAAGTAACCCAAGAAGAGATAAACATTATTTGACCAAATTATTTTAATTATAAATACACATAAATTAAAAATTAAGTTAAGTTAAGCTAAGTTAAGAAAATAACCAACTTTTATCTTTCTTAATTTATTTTAATTTTTTAACCTTAACATAAAATAAAATAAACGTTTCCTTTCTTAAATAATTAAACTCCAACACAATAACGTCATAAAATAGGCTTACAGAAACTCGTCTTTCCCATGCATTATGAAAAAATATAATAAGATAATATATTTTTAATAAAAATATTTGTTTGAGAAGTTAACAAATTACCGGACAGCTGCCAAAGAGTGAACCGATAAAATAGAAATCACTAAAACTCTATTCAACAGTGATTTGCTCTACACAGGCTTAATATTTTTAAATTAGTTTGCATGTTTTCACACAAATGTCTTAATTTTTGTTAACTTAAGTTAAATTTTTTACATAATTCTACCTTTATTTAATAACAGTTAAATAAGGAAATCGGAACCTGCCAGGGTTGACGTGGTTGCGAAACTCTTTTATCAGCCCTAAAACTTCTGAATATTTTTCAAAAAATAGGATATTTTTATACATTATTTTTTATTACGGAAAAAATTAAGGTCGTTTAACATCTTTTATCTTCGTCTTTTCCATGCTATCCGCGCCGAACTCGCCTATCTCTCTCTAACAAAAATGGATTGTTGAACGAGCTGGGACATGTACCAGTACGGATCATTATATTTTTTTCTATTTAAGTTTAATTTGTGATGCAGTATTTTGAATGGACCCTAAATTTAGCGCTGTTAAAAATAAGATCGAATATGCTTTACCAAAAGTTAGAGGTTCTCAATGCTTGAAAATATTATTTTTGTAGGAGACTGTACACACATGAGGTCTGTTCGTTATTCAGTAATATTTTACACTTTTTGGACCCACCTAGTCCTAAACTATACCTTCCATAAGAGTGATTATGTACAAAAAGAATAAAATAGTGTTTACTACTTCTTAATGACAAATAGCCTTATTAAACTTCCAAAAATCAATATCTTTTTAACAAAACGGTCAAAAATTTCAAATTTTCATTAAATTTTCTAATTCTTCGATTTATTTTGCAGGGGTTTTTAAAAAATATCGTAAGAACCGTTTTTCGAGGATATTACGAAATGAATGCATGACTTTCATACATGACAGATATCGACAATGTTAATTGTGCATATATATATATATATATATATATATATATATATATATATATATATATATATATATATATATATATATATATAATTTGCTAATGTGGATATATTTATATGTAGGTAGGTATATATATTTATTTGTCTGTCCACGTGATTCTGAAGTTATGGCTTGAGCTAAAATCATGAAATTTGGCACAGTGGTAGTCTTTAGCAGTGGCTAGAACCTAACGGAGCCCGTTTTTTGAATTTCGCCCCCGGGACAAAAATAGGAGCAAAAAAGTGTTTTTTTACCGTTAGCCGTACGGAAGGCGTCTTACGGAGACAGAGGCTACTTAATATTGTCTCTCGCCTGGAGGAGACAGGCTTTTCATCTAGTTGTTAATATCTTGTTTCACAGGCGATAAAAAAAAATTTAGTTGTTTTAGTTAGATAAAAGACACTTTTATTAACTCTATATTTCATTTAATTCTTAAAAAAAGCCGTTTACAAATGAACTACCCATTCAAGTTGCTAGAGTAAATACAACTGCCTTCCAAAAGCTATGATACTCAGAAAAAGGCACAAAACACGTTAAAAAAACAAAATGCAATGCTATTTTTCATCAAATTCTACAAGTTTTAGTACTTTTATAATCTTGCTCCCCTTTAATTCAACTATGGGATCCTTCCTAAGGTTCTACAGAAGATTTGCTGAAAGGTATAGAATTTTTGGACATTGCTGAGCTTAACAACTTCGCCGAAATAGCAAATTTTTGAATTTTTCTATTAAATAAGGTTAAATTTTAGTACTCTAAAATTTTGCTCCTTTAATTTGTATGGGAGATCCTTCCTAAGGTACAACAAAACATTTGCCTAGCGTTAAAATAATTTTTGTACATTCCTGGAATTAAGAAATTCGCTGAAATATCAAATTTTTGAATTTTTCTTATAAATAATGTTTAATTTTGATACTCTAAAATTTTGCTCCCCTTTAATTTATAGGGGAGATCCTTCCTAAGGCCCTTCAGAAGGTTTGCCTAAAGTTATAGAATTTTTGGACATTGCTGGAACTCAGAATCCAATGGAAAACCTGAAATTTACTACTGTAGCGCCGGCCGCCGGTTTCAGCTCCATCGAAATAATCCAGAAATAGAAGCTGCAGAGAAAGTCTGCCTACAGTTGTTGCCAGAAATGTCAAGATTAATTTAGGTAAATGCAAACGGTGATTTTGTGAGATAGCTTACGCTGGAGGCGATGTATTAATTGTGAAGAACCATGGAGGTTGGCGCTCCTCGACTGTGGCCGAGGTGTATATTGAAGATTCTGTGCAAAAAAAATGGCCAAAAAATAATAAGTTCCAGCACCACAGACTTTTCCCGCAATTCCAATGTTACCACCAGAGAGATTGACAGGGTGTCCTGATAAGGTCGTCCTCCGGCGATATCTCAAAAACCCTTCATCGCATAGCTTTCGGAAAAAAATATTTATAGTAAAATCGGCCTCAAGAAAATGCTGCAAATTATTTTCAACTTTCTAATTCTGCCTCTAGAGGGCTTCAAACTAAGAACAAAATTAAAAACATGGATTATTTAAAAATATGCCAAATTAATCTATATCGTTAATAGTTTTCTCACAAACTATGTAAAATAAGAAAACTTTTTTCTTTTAAGCGTTTTTTCCTAACCTGTCAAATGTAGGGACGGGGGAGGAGCGAATGTAGAATTGAAAAAAATTAAATAATTTTTTTTCGGCTTAACCGATTTTGATAAACTAGGTTTCGTTTGAAAGAGCTTTTAGCAGGGCTTAAGATAAAATATTGGTATAATAAATTTAGTTTTTTGTTGTATCCCTAGATACTGATTTGTGCCAAAGTAATAAATTTTATTACTAATTTATTTATGCTCTTTTTAATGGGCTTATAATTATAATACTATTGTACCCATTTAAATTTTTCAAAAAAATAACAAAATTTATCACTTTGACACAAATCAGTCTCTAGGGATAAAACAATAAAAAATAAATTTATTATACCAATATTTTATCTGAAGCCTTGATAAAAACTTTTTTAAACGAGACCTAGTTTATCAAAATCGGTTAAGCCAAAAAAAAGTTTTTTTTTTCAAATGTATATTCGCTTCTCCCTCCTTCCTATATTTGACAGGTTAGGGAAAAACGCTTTAAACTAATTTTTTTCTTATTGTACATAGTTTGTGAAAAGACTATCAATGACATAAGTTAATATGGCATATTTTTAAATAATCCGTGTTTTTAATGTTGTTCTTAGTTTTATGCCCTCTAGCGGTAGAATTAGAAACTTGAAAATAATTTCCAGCATTTTCTCGAGGCCGATTTTACTATAAATATTTTTTCCAGCTTGGATGAAGGGTTCTCGAGATATCGCCGAAGGGACCTTATCAGGAAACCCTGTACATCAAAAAGAATCGGCAGGAAAAATTTACCAGTTTTTATTGTTTCAAATTGTAATCAGTGTACCGTTACCATAACGTTAAATAAATACATTGTTGTTCTATCAAAAAATAAACCCTTACTTAATTTCATTGCTGTTTTATAGATTTATAATTGCGGGCGTAAAAGTGCAATTTTACGCCCTAAAATATGAGCGTAAAATTATATTTTACTCCCGGTCATACAAAACATATTTTTTTACTTACCTGTTAAGAGTTCAGAATCTGGCAAATATATCCCTAACATAGTATATTTGTTTTCATTCGGAATTTTTTCTATTGGGTAAATAAAAAGTAATTCTTTTAATAACTGCCTTTTTCTATGATATAACTGTTTATTAATCTGAAGCAAGAATTCCTTGCGTCTCGCAAGACTGTGTTTGACCTCCTCAAACCTATGTGTTTCTCTACTAAGTATGTGGTAGAGAGACATGATATTTGAATCTACAAAAAAAATATCAGCCTGAATCTGAACCAATACATAAATTATTAAACAAATGTAGAAAATTTATGGTCATTTTTAATACTTATGACGCCCTGCTTATTTTAACGAAATTTGGTATCGGGAGGTTCTTATATTTGGTGG